>RDPX01000238.1:928845-943226 GCA_003991215.1 Morbakka virulenta | reverse complement strand
CTGACCGTTTTTGGGTTTTTTTCTCTCCCAACGCTCCTCTCCCTATCTGTCTGTCTCTCTATCTCTCTCTGGGTGTCTCTCTGTTTGTCTCTCTCTTTCTCTCTCTGTCTCTCTCTCTGTCTGTCTGTCTCTCTGTCTGTCTCTCTCTCTCTCTCTCTCTCTCTCTCTCTCTCTCTCTCTCTCTCTCTCTAAGGATAAGAATGATAGAAGCTGACATCAAATTAAAAGTATTCTTAAAATGTCGACAGTGAAAATTTCAAAATTGTCAAAAGCATTGAAAAACCTTTAATCCGTTGATACTTTGATACGACTTTCATTTAAAAATGAAAAATGCTGATATTAGGATGAAGACATTAACTTTGCCCTTGTGCAACGGCTGTAGTGCTACATCGGTTTTATTGCCTGGCACGACACTTGATGGCGATCCTGATCTTCTTATTGTGTCACTAGGCCAAGACATAATATGACAATAATAAGTGATTTGATGGTATATGATGAAATACTAATATATTCTATACAACAAACAATATACAATAAAATATATTAATGTATTTATATATATCATATGAATGTATGCTGTATAACATACAAAGATAATATAGTTTACTTACCTGTCACATTCTTTAAACTATTAAGTAATTTTTCGTACAACTGCATTTGCTTGTCTGTAACGTCGCAGTAAATGACATGCTCTATTTTCTTGGGTAGTTCTTGCAATACCTAGCATAAAAGACGAAACAAAAAGTATTTCCTTTTCACATACACACAAAAATCATTATGTAGTCATGCCCTAAAGACCAAAATCAAGCTATGGCAACAAGACGGTAACATTTATAATGCTAATAACAAATGCCGCTTCTTTAGAAACGTATGGAGGTAGGAGAAAAAGTGTATGCAGAAAAAAATCATAACGAAAATGAGGTCACCCAGAATTGTATTCCTGCATTGCAATAATGGTGCTTGTTTACCAATAAAATATCGCGTGGGATTTCTGGCAGAGTTGGGGTGGGGAGGTGCTTGTTGTATTGCAATTTTCCTGTTGCTTTCTGGGATTGAACATTGCTGACATAAAGATTGTGAGGTACCTTAGCTTTCTGCGTTTCCTTACAAAATCAAATAGCTATTTTACGAGTTGTTACAGTTTAGTTTCCTTAAGGAATCGCACCCCAAATCCCCTTGGTTACCACTCAACTGAAAACATCATCAAGTCACGGCTTTACATGCGTATGCGGTAATCCATGACATATAAAGAGATTACTATTCATGACGAAAATGTTAAACTCAGACGTTCTTTTGTAAATTGTACTTGGGATAAGAAGCGTCCTTACGACTTTTATTAATGCACTGTAGAATTGCTTGGACTGATGTTCTTCCAGAAGCCAAGCAATTGCTACGTTTAGGGACCGAAAAGCCTATTTTATTGCAACCTACAACAAATTTTACCGAAATTGAATTAAAATATTTATATTAGTCATGCTAACAGCTGTGAATATTTCACATCTGAATATAAAAACGATCTGATTAACAGGTAAAAAAAGTCTAAGAAAACATGGTATTCCAAAGGTCACTGCAAAACATCTGCTTTTATTTTGTTCTAACTGTTAGCCATGTAACAGCCGGGCACGAGTATAAAAACAGGTATAGAAATTAAAAAAGTGACCATGATAAAAACACATAGTAACATGATATCAATTTGAAAGGCACAAATTAATACGAAACAGCTGCTTATCACGAGGACGTTTTTAAACAATGTATAAAGATCATCTGCATAGAGAATACGCATCGTACGTATATACTCAAAAGTAGAATATTAAAAAATGTAATATAAATAGGACTCACAACACACAAAACAAAATATCAAGTTACAGTGAAGTAAAAAAATATTGGTGGGGGCAACCGGACATGAACCTGTGCCTGAGGTTAACATTGGTACGCACTCTGAAGCATCAGCTATCGGCACTTATGAAGCAATGGCAAATATTGAGATGTGAAGATGTGGGTCCTGGAGAAGGCAAGGGAGGCTTTGGTAGGAGGTTTTGACACCGTTCATTTTAGAAACTGGCTGACAAGACACAATGTGGAGATGTACCCATACGCTACTACTACTATGGCAAATACAATGCAATTTCTCGCATATTGCTTATTATAGTATATACTTCGGTTACAAAATTACAAATAAGATATTGTGTGAATTAACCATTCTTTGCTTTTATGTTGCTGGTAATAGGCTCTGGTATGTGTGTTCATATTTTGGCTATATGGTGGGTTGATTCAAATAATGTTCCGTTACAAAACAGTAAGAATTTTCTGTATTTTCTCACCTACTGATTGAAATACTAACTTTTCTTTAACTGCCTTAAAACAAGCAATCAATAATGAACGGGTAAAAAACGTCATTAGTATTGAAAATGCAGTGGGGGTAGAATTAAAAACAATTCTTTTACTGTATACTGCCCAAATTTATTGGCTCTCACGGCTCTTACGTGGCTTGATTCGCTGGTTTCAGTAGGTAGACACACACACACACACATACATACACACAGATATATATATATATATATATATATATATATATATATACATACATATTGTGTGTATGTATGTGTGTGTGTGAAACATATATATATATATATATATATCTTTTTCAATCTAAGCAAGACTAAGGTCATACTTTAGTAATGAGGGTTTCTTGTCCCAATTGATTTTGTTTTCTTTATACTTTTGAATCTTTTTCAAATTATTGATTTCTACGCTTTCGCTATTTTATCTCATGAAAACATGTAAACACTTAATAGGATGTCATTAATAAAGAAAACAGGCGCATTACTTCCACGGCTGTAGCCGGGGTTTGAACCACGAAGCTCTTGCAAAATAGTCTGTAATTTAACCACTCGGCCGCTATTGATCACTAACAGCAAGTCAACATTACTTCTGCTTAATCTGTCAGCAATAGCCAGCAATCACATGGCTTGACTAACAGTATGTAGACCACTAGACCAAGTAATTTTAGCATACATGATATAAAGAATAGCAAAAGAGCAAATACATACGTCTTCTTTAAGTCTCCTAAGAATGAATGGCTTCATGACCTTCTTTATATCTTCTATCTTCTCACTTTCATAAGCTGATAATGAGCCAGTCTAAATAAGTACAAAAATTCAAACCAAATTAGAAACAACGGATTCCATTAAGCAGAAATGAAAGGCATAAGTTAACGGCGGTAGGTGTGCATGGATTACTGATCATTGTTTGCAGAAAAATGTCATGCTGAGATCATCAAGGGGTAAAAAAATGGAAAAACCAATAGATATCCGATTTTTCTTTTCCTTTCGGGTCTTTCACCTTAAGCAAGGCTTGAAGGCAGTTTAGTACAGCGGGTTACCTGTCTTTAATTTTTTTTCCTAGTATTTTTTAATCTTTTATAATATAATGATTTCTACTTTCTTTCAATTCTCCAAAAACGTGTACGAACTCGGCAGTTTGCCACTCATAAGAAAGAAACAAATTGAGTGCGGTACTTGGATGGGTGTGGCCGAGGTTCGAACCGCAAACCACTTGTACAGTAATGTGTCAATTAAACCACTGCTGCACAAACAGATCTAATCTTTTCTGGAAATAAACTAATAATACTTTAAAAAGCTAAATTTAATTGACTTTTAAAAACTACACTATGAACATTGGAAGTTGTTTTTGACAAGAAAATTATTTTTGCGTGTTTTCAAAAAAGTTGTTACCTCTATTTATGCAACCATCTTGTACAAATTTTTCATTTAACGGCATGGAATTAAACCCACTACTGCTAACACTAAACTCCACGATTAGCTAGGGCGAGGGGAATACTTTGAGTTGTCATGTAATATTAACAAGTGTATTTACTTGGTGATTTTCGGATATGAAAAACGAATCTTTTGGATGGAGTGTACAGTAAAACACTGATGATAATAATAATAAATAGGTGCATCTTTCGGCAGGGAAGGGCAAACGAAAGTTATAAAATGAGACCATGTTTCACATCAACAATCAAATTCAAATGTCACAATCGAAACCTGACGACAGAACAATACAATAAAATAAGCAAAGCTTTAGTCATGTGTCACACACGAAAACTGAACTTTTTGTACCAATGGCAATTAACTGTGCATGACGAAGTACGCATATAATAAAAAAAGCGACTTATGGTACCTTTTTATCTGAACTAAAAAGAAGCCTCATGCCATCAAACCTCTGTTCGAAAATATTTGGCATCACAAAATTCAGTAAAGAAATTAGCTCCACCAGATTATTCTGCAACGGTGTTCCTGTCAATAGGAGCTTTCTCTTTGCCTGCAATAATAATTAAAAAAATGGAAGTCAATTTCATTTTGAATTTTAGTTAAATAGTTACAGTGGTCTTAAGGGTTATTCTAAATTTCAAAGAAAAAGACAAAATGATCTGAGAACTAAAAGTCCTCATTAAACTCAAGCAATCTTTCCAAAATAATTTAGCATGTTGAAAGTATATATTTACAAGTTTAAATATATACAAAAAACAGTTAAAGGGGAGATCCCTTATACATATATAGGTAAGTGCGAACTAACTCCAATTCACGTAAATTGTTATAATAAAGCCTGTCACAAAACTACTCGACCACAGTTCTGACGTCCACTCTGATCGTCATCATGTCACAATATTTTCCATGTAAACAGGTCTAAATATTACCACATATACAGTTCTCGTTTGATGTCTCATATGGCATGTACAGTATACACGCTTTCCATTTAGTAGATTTTCTTCAAGCATTGGCAAAGAAGACTACGACTCTTGATGTGTTATGGTTTGATAAAAGAGATGGATGGATGGAAGGAGGAATGGATGGATGGAGGAATGGATGGATGGATGGATGGATGGATGGATGGATGGATGGATGGATGGATGGATGGATGGATGTATGGATGGATGGATGGATGGATGGATAAATGGATGAATGAATGGATGGATGGATAAATGGATGAATGAATGGATGGATGGATGGATGAATGGATGGATGGTTGGTCAGAAAGAATGGAAGAAGAATGACTGAAATCTATATATAATTGGATGGATAATTTGACAGAAGACAGAGCACACTTAGTTACTCCTCTTTTACCTTTCCCCTCTCCCTCTCTCTATTCTCTGTGTAGTCATATATGTACGTCTGACAACAATTGTTTATTGGTATTGTTGCCAGCAAACACACTGAGAATGTTTTCAAAGCAAAATAGAAATCCATGAAAAAAAACTTAGCAATATATCCTAAATCTGTTTGGGATAAACAGATGTTTTCAAACCAGGAGGTCTTCAAGGCGTTTTAAACCGATCTATAGATGCACAAATTCGCCGACTGCGAGGGTAAACTCTTTAAAAGTAGTGGTATTTTATTTTTCAGGTTATAACATATTTTATAGCTGATTAGCTCGTTTATTTTTGTTGTAAATTCTTAATACAAAGCTAAATGACCGTTAACTTAATCCTATTCTGATGTGCTTTACGAAGCGCAAGATATCTGATTATTTCGTGCTGTGTTCTTTCACGCAGAGCACTGGTGAAATTAAATAAATATCCTGCATATATTACAAAATTTATCTAACATTTCTTCAACCATACAACAAATCAGAGGTGCGACTTACTACAGTAAAACTTTAGCAGGTGAGTAATGGTCAAAATATCGGGCGCCCATAACAGTAGGCTAGAGTCAAAAGTCGAATGAAAAACATTCTCTATGTACTCGAACCTCTATGAGCGACCACTCTGAAAAAATCGAGATAACTCTAGCTTCTTTAACCGCATAGGAATAACTCTGTGTCACTATCTAACGTTCAAAACCCCTAGAATCTACACTCTTCCGCTGACTATTTTTCATTCACGTACTAACTTTTGACAAATGAACACTTCACAAAAATAGACGAATGCTGGCTATTCTTATGTGTCCAATAACTGTAGGTTTAACTGTATATGGTCTTAGAAAACTTCTAGCTGTTGTATCAACTGCTGAAAAACAAAGAGAAAAAATGACTTGAAACTGTGTTTTGCTAGACGTAAATTGCCAATTTCAGTGGTGAATCCTCGATTCCCAGAAATGAAACTTATTCAGCTTGATTGCAGATAATGATGTCAATTCAAACAATCAGTCGCTAACAAATGCACTCCCTGTTTTGTCCAGTCACACAAAAAAGAAACATTTCTGTATCCTTTCCAACTACAGTTCAGCCTCATAAAAATTTTGAAATAATTTCTGATTCCGGGAAAAGAATGCTCTCCGGTGCAACGTTTTAATTGAAAGATTTTGTAAAATAAACCTAACAGATCACAATATCGTTTCCTTCCTGCTTCGAGGATTAAAATACCATCGGTAAGGTAACTATTACCTTACTCCTTAAAAGTATCATTCAAAATGCCATGGTAAAAACAATATAATATAAATGTCGGGGACTTAAACTTGTAGAAAAGCGAATAAAAAATTTGTTGCGTGGTGGATTCGAAACAGTGTGTATACCTATCATGGCGCCATGATCTCCCACCTGAGCTTGTTGCGTCTGTCCTTCAGCAGATCATAATTGCAATCATATCTTTCATATGAGTGCATCGTTCTTTCCCCAATTCCCTATCGTTGGACATCAAATTCCAATCATGTCTATTGGGCTGAGCCTCCCATAGAATTATGACTTCCTTTCCAAGGTCTAATAAACTGATTCCAACATATATGGTGCGGCAGGGGCGGGAGTGGGGGGAAAAGAAAATTGTGAAAATAATATAATATGGATGGAAAGGAATTTGAATTGTTGAACGGTGAAAAGTATGTTTGCAACGTATGATGGAATCCGTGGATTTCACCTTAGAGGGGAGGTCGTCGTTCTGTGGGTGCTTACCTTTAAGCTCTGTAAATGTTGATATCGAAGTGATTTAACGTTTTTCACCATATGTCCTTCATCGAGAACTAAATAATGGCAGTTTAACTTGCGAAAAAAATTTCTGTCCTCAGGTGTACTTATTGCTGTTGCATACCTAAAATCAATGAAAAATACAAAAATTGCTTAATTTCAAATTAGGGTTTTAATCATGGCAAAAATTTTCTCTGGCTATTTTGATTTTATTTCATTTTCATAAATAACTTACCTTACTAAAATCAAAATAAACATGTTTATCAGTGCATCATTCACACTTAAACAAAACAAATAGGAATGCTGTTGAAATAGTCTTATACAATAATCAGTAACTTATTACCTAACCTACATAAAAGATATATATTATATCAGATCACATCATATCATATTACATTACATTATATTATATTAATATTATATTATATATTATATTATATTATATTATTATTATTAAATTATATTATATATTATATTTATCATATTATATAATATTAATACTCTTAATGATGAAAGTCAATATTAAAAACAACGTTTCGTTCATTACTAAACGTTGCGGTGTCTCTATTACACCATGTTCACTAGCTAAATGATTTCATTTAAATTTACATTTCTTCAAAATCTATAAAATTGCATAATTTCGAAAGCTAACAATGAGACAAAAACAGAAGGCTATTTCAAAAAAGCTCATGTGGATACGATTGAACATTGGAATTCAACACAGGAGAGAGTTTTTTAACAAACAAGGACTCTTTAATGAGAAATTCTCTATCATTATTTCCAGTAGCTAAAAATTCAACGTCACTCATTAGGGCTTTACACTTACCAGAAATATTATAAAAAAACCTTATCTGTAAAAATACTATAAAATATAATTGAATTTAGCAAGTTATACTAACAAAATTATATGCATTTTATTAAATCATGATAACAGATAATTGTCTCACTAAAGGCACTAGATGTCTAACTGGCGCCTCCTTTGTGAGGGAAATTTTACTTTGATGGTCATTTTGAAGGGTGGCAAAAAGAATGATCACCAGCACTAAGCTCTTATAATCTCTAAAATAGTAGGGGACGATTTTGTAAAGTTTTATTCGGATTATAAGCGTGTAAACTGGTGAGTACTAAAAAGGTATCCCTTATCTTCCATTCCGTTTTAGTAACTCTTGCATTTGTCACGGCAAGTCAGACAAATATTTGGGAAGTGCTTGCTGTGGGGGTCTTCTGTGCAATTCAAAAACGGTAACTAGCAGATTTTTTAAAATATAGAAATAAAGGTATTGGTAACTACTTCAATTTCAATTTTTTTTCTATTAACTTTTGACGTTACAAATAATTTTCTTTTTATCTACTTAAGAACTTGGTGGGGGCAGGAAACCAAGTGTGTTACCGTATGAAGAAATTTATGGGAAAGAAGTAGTGTCAATTTCATGTCTACTTATTCTTTGAAAAAACACATATATTTGTACCTGGGGTCCATATTTGGTCACTGTGCTAGAGAGGATGAGACAAAAGCAAAAGACACAACAACAAGAAAATAAAAGAAACAATTCATTCTCTACACCACAGCAATCACATCAAGAATATCTTACACTCTTCCAGAAATATGGCTTCCAGAACTAAAGAAAGAAACACAACAAACAAAACAAACACAACATGGGTATGGCGCCACTCCTCGAAACAACTCGATACCTTTCCACACGTAGGTCCGCACTACCAAGGTATAAAAACAGCAACACCTAGTCATTTCAGTAGCCTGACAATGTGAGAAGTATCTCTCGAAACGAAGCTCACGAAGAGCTTACGACTCAAGACATGATAAAGCTCTTCATTTATGGCTTCTTCAGAGTCCATTAAATTCAGAATTTTCAAAAGCCAATGAGTTCGAGAAAAATAATTATTTTGGTTGGTCGCTCCCTGTAATGGAGAAAGAAAGATTCTTTTCTGCAAAAACACTCGGCCATTTTCAGCGAATAGCTGTGATCAGTCCTTTTTTAAACCAATTCTCTTACATTTCTGATAAATTGAAAAAATCCAATCATTTTATGCGCTGAAAACAAAACACTGAAGTGGAGTGGTAGCCAGTTTTAATGTTAGACCCATTTACCTTGCTGTCGCGAAATATCAAAAATCATGTTCCTAGTAAAAAATCAACAAAAACCACATTTCTGTAGCTTCTCAAGAAACTACTTGGGCAATAACATTTCAAATAACAGTCCAAAACTTCACCGTTTTGTCTTCATAAAAAAGTTCAAATCACTACTATCACAATTCGTTGTAGCTCCGTAGAGTCACTGCTACACCTACAATTACTGGAAAATCCTCAACAAACACAGCAATCACCAAAATTCAAACGAAATAGAAGATACAAGATATATGGTATAAGTACTCACCAGATCACACGCTTCAAATTGGAGAGAAACTTGACGACATTGGCCCTTACTTTTTGCCGAAAAAGGTTCAATACTGACGATAAATTTTTATGTCACCAATCAAAGCGAGTGGCAAAACAAAATTTGCCTCGCTCGGGGAAACGTGCAAACCCCTCAGTTAGATGGAGATATATTTGGGAGTCTAGTTTACTGAAGTTCAACTATACGATGAGACACTTGAACAGGTACATACATAAAGACAAATTCAATCTTTTTGGAAATCTTAACTGCCACCAACACTTTAGAATTTTGCTAACAACCGGTCCCAGTTTCAGACCAATAAACAACACACAAGCTGCACATTTTTAAATTACTCTTTTTTTGTTTATATTTATATCTGGCTATTGCCCAGAAGGATTCCCATCTGTACCAACATTAAAAAATCCTATCAAATTGGAGATACAATAGTCCCGGGTATATATTACGTCTGCAATAATCACGAATTGCATATTATCACGATCTGTTGGTAAAGCGTCCGGTTAATGGGTTCAAATAAGGATCACCGCATACTATTAAGCTCCGGAAAATGGGTTTCTTGGGAAAAAACAAGAGGCAAAATACAAATTGGCGACAACTGTATTAAAAAAAGTCATATTTTTAGACACCTTTTAAAAATTTACAGTATTTATATCCTGTATTTATCAAACGCCTTAACTGGTTAAATGGATAGTAGGTAAAAGTATAACGCTGTTGACCTACGATGTAACGATAATGTCTGGCTTTGTTTCCATTCCAAGAATTTCAGCCCGTAATTGACTTCTTTCAGTCTGCATACCTTTACCCAAAAAAAATAACATCAATTTAAAAGAAATAAGACGATAAATGAACTCAATTAAAAACGAATAGTGGCACAAAATTTGAATATCGGGACTTAAATAACGTCTACACCTACTTCGCTAGGACTCGACTGGACCAAGACGCCAGAATAAGAAAACTAAAGTATTCTGGNATATTTTTAGACACCTTTTCAAAATTTACAGTATTTATATCCTGTATTTATCAAACGCCTGCCCTTCAATGTTGGCTCACAAATACTTAACTGGTTAAATGGATAGTAGGTAAAAGTATAACGCTGTTGACCTACGATGTAACGATAATGTCTGGCTTTGTTTCCATTCCAAGAATTTCAGCCCGTAATTGACTTCTTTCAGTCTGCATACCTTTACCCAAAAAAAATAACATCAATTTAAAAGAAATAAGACGATAAATGAACTCAATTAAAAACGAATAGTGGCACAAAATTTGAATATCGGGAGTTAAATAACGTCTACACCTACTTCGCTAGGACTCGACTGGACCAAGACGCCAGAATAAGAAAACTAAAGTATTATGGCGTCTTGGTCCAGTCGAGTGCCAATGAAATAGCTATCAACCAAAATGAACGTGATTTTAATTGGGATATCCGAACTCAATTATTCTAAGCGGTTTACTTAAGTGTTTTAGTGGTTTGTGGAGCTGTACTGTAGTAAAAAGGTTCCTGGTACAATTCCCTAAGAAGGCAAAAAACTTAGTAACTTTAAAACGCCATTAAAGCCACAGGTTGGCGTCAGGAGGGGCCAAAGATCCGCCAAAAAGTCCTTACTGCCACAAAGTCCATTTGAAGGGCACCGTCTGACGTTAAAAGCAATAACATACGTATTACATATTATAAATATATATTATATTACATACATTAAAAATATTATACATAATATATACTATGCTTTTATTTTCTACTTCATAATATATATGTGGATGTATTCATTTATTCATTTAGTTTACTTATTTCGGTAAGATAAATTACTTCTCCTTTGTATGTAATACATACAATTATTACCGTTATAATGATCATGACAACCAACCCATTAATAACGGACCAACCGCCAGCGGGTACAAATTTTGCCACAAGTACCAGTCAAATAAACAACGATCAAATATTTCATTGAAAGCATTTTACTTAAAGCTGATATCAATTTAATAACCTAGTCTGACGAAATCCATTCTGTAAATATCATTACCAATTTTGTTCCAAGCAAATTGCTTTCATACGATGCATTTTTGCATAAAATGTTGAAACAACAGCCACAGTATAAAAACTCTCTTCAAGTGTCTTTTAAAAATGTTGTATAGTGGGCCTTTATCAAATTGAACATGAAAAAAACACCATAATTGTTGTTCTCCGATTCAATTAGGATGTTTGTTGGGTAATACTTCTGTGGTAAGAATAATGGTGGTCAATAATGTAGTGTGTATGAGTATAAACTGCCGAGTCCGGACATAAATTTGGGAGAAAGCCGGTAAAGTATGCACAAAACGTCTACCGCGTGACTGGTCCAGTCAGACGGTACACTTTTTATGTGTCATTTTAACTTACCTTGAATAAGTACGAGTGGGTTTTGAAAAAACTCAAAATAATTACCATAATACCTCCACTTCTACTATATTTCTCGTAATCAGTATGATGCGCATGGTCAAACAGCGTGTTATCCTTTGAGGTGACTTACTGTCGTCCCTCTTGTATTTCTTTACAGCGATATCAGGCGAACTAAATACCACGGGCTAAAGCTATTACATTTAAAAGCAGGCGTGGCTTGATGGTTAGTGCAGCTGGACCGTAACCAAGAGGTTTCGGATTCGATTCCCAAGCAGGCGATGAGAATCTGGAACTTTACAAAAGAAAATGTCATTGGTTGGCGTCACGAAGAGCATCTAGGCAGGAAATTCCTCACATGCCAAATACAGTCCCTAAAAAGGGCACCGTCTGAGCCCTTGGTACTGGAGAAAATGAGGTTAAAACAAAAAAAGGTATTACATTTGAGATTGATGCATGAAGCACCTCGTTCACAAGAATGGCCTGAAACTGTCTGTTGAGAAAAATGAATAACTTTACAGTTTATTCGGGTGTTACGAGACAATGCGGCGATAGTACCACAGAGTTTAGCCAAGATAAATGAGTGTAAGCAACGTTTAAGTGAGGCAAGTTAGTGCACTTCACAACAGTTGTACTTGACACCAGGTTGTCTATTCGAGATTTGGAACAAACATGCGAACAGAATTTGGTGTCAATGAAGGAGATGCCGTAAAAGAGGCACTGAAGCAGTATAGAAAACAACCGTGGGTCAACCCTAGTGGGTAGAGCAAATACTCCCCATTATACCAGAAAAAGTGCAGCAGATATAAACGTACCTGTATAATATTCATAAAAAACAGTGGGTGCCCACATTTCAATTTCACGAATCCAGTTATCTGAATATTGGAGTGAAAAATACATATGTAAAAACTGCAGGCAAAAAGAAAATACCATTTACAAATTATTACACAATATGTGGCTTAAAAACATGCCAGTTAACGTAAATCCAGAAAATAATGATTAAGAAAATACCAAGTAGGCCCTATCAACCTACGAATGGTTTATTGTTGTCTGTAAATCGTGGGAATGTAAAACGTCAGTGGAAAACCCTTAACCGAACCGTTAACGGTGAATCGGCTGCATTACAGGATCTACTGATGATCTACTGATGATACCGTGAATGCGGTGACGGTTATGAGGTTAAACAATTCAGATTAATTGGTAGATCTAGGTCTGTCATTCAAATCAAACAGTGAGAGGCTATTCAAATCCAATTCTAATCACCCCTGCCTTGTAAACAAATAGAACCCTTATTTGGTCCATATTTTTTTTTCTAAAGCATTCTCAAAAAGTGGGGTGCTGTCTACTACAATGTTTTTATTCTCTTTTATTAAAACATCGTCTGATTGACATTTTTCTATCCTAACAGTTTGCCCAGGGCGAGTACGAACGAAAACGTTTTCGACCAAATTTAATTAATTTTCTATCGTCAGTTGCACATGGAACCCAAGTTTTTTCGACCTTAGCTTTAAGTTATGATGCAAGGGTCAGCAAATACCAGTCAAAGGGGATTAAATGCTGTCAAATGCAACCAAATGCGGATAAGTACAGATAAACTACGGGCCAAATTGCCAAATGCGGACAAACGTAGGCCATATACGGTCTAAAGCAGGCCAAATGAGGGCAACTGGCAGTTTTTGTAGTGACTAAAACTGTGTCCATAGCTTAACAATAAACCTGGACAACCACCTTTAAAAAGCCTAAAGAAGAATTATCTGAAGCAGAAAGCAACAGAATAAGCATTATCTACAACAACTGAGAATTTTGTTTTCTTCTTATCAATACTTAAATTTTATCTCTGGGTTGGTCAAGTTTACATTAATTAAAATCTTGTCCTTTACGCAAAAGTCTGCTTGCCTCGTCATAAAAAATCATGCACATACACCAAATGAAAAAGGAACTTTCTAAAAATTTCAACCAGTATATTTAATGTCTATAGATGTGCTCATGTAATTTCCATAACGTTTTAGCAGCAATTATTTCTTTAGATTTTCATCTTTTATATCTACAACAACGCGAATATCAATATCAAGTTTATTAAATTATGTAGAAATTTGTTCACATGTATTAATTATGTATTATAATTATGTAATTATGTAGAAATTTGTACAGGAACCAATGGTAGAACAGAATTCATTTATTTGTAAAAATTTTATTTGTAAATATGTAAATTCTGAATTGGCCTATCCTGTAAAAACATTTGTTAATAATAATAATAATAATAATAATAATAATAATAATGGAAACTTTTTATTTTTTTCATCTGAACACATACAATTACAAACCTCACTAATCAAGGTAGTTTGCATTGACTTGCCTACTTAACAAAATCAAAATTAAATATTTTACTAACAAAATCAATAAAGCGACAATAGTTCAGGGTTGGTCCATGGTTTATTTCTACGACAGAATAAGTAGTATGTGGTGCGAATGATTATGTTGGAAAGTTTGGTTGAAAGAAAGCGCTCGTGTTTGTTGTCGATGTGCAAAGCGTTGCACATTTTACTGAAAGTAATACTAGATTTACCGAATATACCTAAAGAGCTCACGGAGAGATTTACAAAACTAACTTTCGAAAAGCTGGATTGTAAATCACGAATTAATGAACGATATTTTTCGTATTTGCGAGAAGAATTTTTATCCAGGTTTGTTTCATAGCCCAC
>RDPX01000238.1:901877-914108 GCA_003991215.1 Morbakka virulenta | reverse complement strand
CTAGTTCTCGGTAAAATACTTTGGGATTAGATTTAAACATTCTATTTTGTCGATACTGTTTATTCCTTTTCTCGAATCTTCTTATTCTTTGAGCCTTTGCCTGTATCTTCTGCTTTAACTTTTCTTTCTCAGCAGCAATGTCTTCCTCTTTCTTAATAGTGTATCTTCTCAAGATTTTTCTTCTTTTTCTCTCACTAATTCCATTATCCTTCGTTAACTCTGTGAGAATCGATAAATCGCCTCTCATTCTAGTAATTTCTTTTTCAATCCTCTCTTTCCACGCAGGTTTTTTTCTCTTTAACTTTCTTTGTTTTTTAAATCTGACACCTTTGTTTTCAGTTATAAATGTAGCAGTTGCGTACATCAGTTCATTTATTTCTGTTACATCTAATGGCTCATGACGTTGTTTCTTTATTATTAACAGAGCATTATTTGATATCTTTATCAATTCCTTAGCCTTGCGGTCTTTGGTGATGTTTGGTAGCATAACTCTATTTCTTCTTTTTACTAATTTTATTACTTCCCATTTATCTAATATTTGTTGTTTCATGTCTAATGTTTTTCTCCCTTCTTCATTTTGTTCTGATTGAGACAAATGCGTAACATATCCTTTATTATTATGTGTCATCTTCTCTCTGTCATCTTCTATCATCTTCTCTTACTATATTATCTGTGTTTGCACTGATTTCGTTTTCTGCCCTGTCTATTTTTTGCTGGTTTCTCCTAATGTCTGTTTTTATTCTTTCTAATTCAGTTTCCGCTAATCTTTTATTTTTAAATATGTCTCTGCTTACATTTGCTAGTTTGTTTGCATCTATGTTAGTTCTGTTGTCAAAATTCATCCTTCTCCATATCTGGTAGGTATGGGTTGAGCTATTCTCATTAGATGATTGCTCAAATGCCTGGTAATAAGCTTTACTGTATTCCTCCCGTGTCCACTTCTGTCTTTTTTCTGTGATATTTGGCTCATAACTTTGCAATCTGGAGGACCTATTTCAGTATTATTCTCATTATGGAAAGCCTCTAGAGTCTGGAGGTTGGAGGAATTTGTCCCAGTAGTATATTTTTCGACCCAAGCCTGGTTCATCACTGAGAGAAGCGCTCCTTGTTTAACCGAGAGACGAGCGATGCGGGATGAGTTTCTTTGATTATTTTCCATAAACATAGGGTAATTGGTTTTCCAGGTTTTCCTTCCTGGGTGTTTTTAATCGTGACACCATCACTAGGGGGGTTGCCAACCAAGGCTAAAGAGCCCTCCCTGCCCAATGAGACAGACTTAACTCCGCCGGACATCACGTCGAAACTCCACAACCAGATGCAGTTTGTCGTACCCAGGACGTTTATTATTATTATTATTCTTATTATTATTATGTTTTGATTTCTTTTCTTTATATTGTGCAGAGTTTTAGAACTACTAATCACCGGGCTATTACTCATAGCCTAAGGTATTTGGTCGTTCGTGTATGCTTTTTTTTTTCTTTTTTTTTTTTTTAATTTTTATTTTATAACATACATTCCTTTCTTTTAAGTTCTAAAGGGTGAGTGTTTTTCTAAGGATATGCGCCGTACTATTTAAAACTATCTTCTGAATTTCTGGCAGCTGTATGTTTCCCGGTATCTGTTTGATATACTTATCTGTCCCTTTCTTCACCATACCTAGAGCGCCTATAATAACTGGGATTGTCTTCGCTCTCATGTTCCACATTCGGCCAACTTCGATTTCTAAGTCTTTGTATTTAGTGAGCTTTTCAAACTCTTTAGCCGAAATGTTACTATCGGACGGGACACTCACATCAATCAGCCGGCATTGTTTACTCAACTTATCCTTTACGACAATATCTGGTCTGTTGGCTTGAATTGTTCGGTCTGTCCTTATTGAGAAATCCCAAAGAATGGTCACCTTTGACGAATCGATTACTGGGAGTGGTTTGTGTTCGTACCATGTGTCAACAATTTCTATTTCATAGAATTTACAAACTTTCCAATGAATATATTGACCAACGCGGTTATGTCTATTTGTGTACTCGTTAGGGGCCAAAATATGGCAACCAGATATAAGGTGATCAATTGTCTCAGTACTTTTCCCACATATTCTACACTTCGGGTCTGCCCCATTCCTTAACACATTTGCCTCGTAGTTTCTTGTACGCAGACTTTGGTCTTGTGCTGCCATGATAAACCCCTCTGTTTCCGCTTTGAGACCAGCACTACTTAGCCACCTATGGGTATCAGATAAATTTACATCAGGTTTTAGGCTACGTTGAGCATACTTTCCATGGAGCGGTTTATTTTTCCAAGCCTCGTTGATTGCTTTCTTTCCGTTCGTTTTAGCTAAAGCTTTCAACTTTTGTGCGTTTTCTGTTACTTTTTCTCCCTCTTTTTTCCCCCCACCTTCAATTGACAAGTCTATTTCCAATTCTCTCGCAAACTTTCTTCCTTCCTTAGTAATAGAGTGCATGTTTTTCCTTTCTTGATGCCTATATACTAGGTTAAGCATCCAGTCTTCTGTAAGGCTTAGGTATCTAAGGAGTCCAATAGTCGATGTTTTATAGGCAAGTTCTAGTTGAGTGAGGCCTCTACCTCCTTCCTTTCTGGGCACGTACAGGCGGTCTATGTCAGCTTTTGGGTGATGCATGTTATATGTTGTTAGCATTTTTCTCAACTTAGTATCAAGTTTTTTAATCTCACTGATATTCCAATTAATGATGTTATAACTATAGGTAATGACTGGAACAGCTAAAGTATTAATAGCTGTTATCCTATTTTTAGAGTTCAATTCGCTTTTCAAAATGCATCTAGTCCTTCTGACAAGCTCTTTTCGTAGTTTCTCTTTCATGGTTGCATGCTGAATTCCACTGGATTCGTTTACACCTAGGTATTTATACACTTCTTCTTGCTCTAGATTCTTAATTTCAGTATCATTATCAAGCTGAACACTTGTAGAACTAGCAAGTCTGCCTTTTTTAAAAGTAGCCTTTGCACATTTACTGAGACCAAATTCCATCCCAATGTCGTTACTAAAACCCTTCACAATTTTTAATAGCCCTTCCAGTTCACTGTCATTTTTTCCATACACCTTAAGATCATCCATGTAAAATAAATGAGAGATCTTCTTGTTGCCTATTTTATACCCATATTGAGAGGAATTTAATTCTAAAGAAAGTGGGATAAGAGAAATACAAAAAAGAAGGGGAGATAACGAATCACCCTGAAATATTCCTCGTTTAATTCGGATGTTATTACAAATTATGGCACCATTTTCATGGAATAGATGAAGGTTTGTTGTCCACTGAGACATATTAAATTTTAAGAACTTAATAAGAATAGGAGAGACTTTAGAAAGGTCAAGCGATCGTAAAATCCAATTGTGCGGGACACTATCGAAGGCCTTCTTATAGTCTATCCACGCACAGCTCATATTCCTTTTGCTACCAATACAATTCTCCAGAAGCATTTTGTTAATTAATAACTGGTCCTTACACCCATAAGAGCCTCTTCTACAACCTTTCTGCTCTAATGGCAACAAATTATTTTCTTCGAGATGTTTATAAGTCCTGTCGGTGAGAATCGAGGTCAGTATTTTGTATGTTGTTGAAAGACATGTTATAGGCCTATAGTTCTTGGGATCCCCTGTTTCACTGCATTTAGAAAGTAAGTAAGTTGTGCCCTCGCATAACCAACCCGGAGTTTCTTCTGGATGATGAAGTAATTTATTAAAAAGTTCAGTAAGAAGGCCATGCGTTGATGTTAAAGCATTTAACCAGAAATTTGGCACCTTGTCTAGCCCAGGTGATTTCCACTTTAGTGATTTTGTTAGCGCTGACTTCAGTTCTGCCATAGTTATATCATCCCATTCTTGTTCATTGACATTAGCATTGTTTGCTTCTGTATTTGAGATCCAAGCAGCAGTCTCGTTAAATCCTTTCTCCTCTCCCCAGATTCCATTCCAAAAATTTTCAATACCGTTTTGACTTGGGACCTCTACAACTGGTTCTTGTTTTTTCCCTAATTCTCTGTAAAATTTCTTACCATCACTTTGAAAAACTTTATTCTGTCTGTAGAAATTGCTTCGCTTTTCAAAGCGTCTCAAACGTTGGGCCTTAGCCTGCATTTTTTGTTTTAACTCTTCTTTAATCGGAGGGATTTCTAGTAAACTTTCGATTTTGAACTTTCGTTTGAGCTTCCGCGACTTTCTAGTTTTAGGATCCTTTCCCCTTTCCATTTCATCTAGGATTGAGACCTCACCACGCATCTCTTCAACTGCTTTCTCAATATCTCTCTTCCATTTTGGCTTTTTATGCTGATGACGTTGCTTTAGCGGTTTACGTTTAACACCTACTTTTGATTCGATTGTTTTGGCACAAGCATATATGATTGTATTTAATTCAATGATGTCTGGTTCAATTTCTTCACAAAGGTCAGCTAAGGCAGAATTTGCCATGTCTAAGTATTTCTCCTGAGATTTTTTCAGCTTTAATTTTACTAGACCATCACGCTCTTTCATATCGAGTGAGTCATATTTTTCAGTATTAGCTATCAAATCATTTTTGAATCCGTCAAACTCAAGGTCATCAAATTCTATTTTTTGGTTAACAATCAAAGGTTCATGGTTAGTATCAACCGTGTCATACCTAACAATTTGACTCGTAATATTTTCTTGGTTCAACTCATCGACTGATCCTTCATCAACATCCCCAAACATTACATCCTCATTGACAGAGGCCTCGGAACGAACAGCTTCATTGTCCCTAATATCGGCTTTAACATTTTCCTTGATTTCTCTTAGCTCTAACTCAGTTAGCCTATTGTTCTTCAATATATCCCGTCTTACATTTGCTAATCTATTTGGATCTAAGTATGATTTTACATTTGGATGGCGATTTTTTTATTATTATTATTATTATTATTATTATTATTATTATTATTATTTATTGTATTAGCCTTCTAACTCAGGCAGATCTTATACTGAATATAGTCAAAAGAGCGGGCCATCCACTATGGCCAAAGGTCTTTTGTATAATTCTGTTCTAAAGTCTTTAATACATTTCGTAAAATTCTTGCTGTTTCCAACTAAGCTGTCTTCTGTAATAATCCAATCCTGAGATCAATCCCAATTTGCTCAACTGTCCAATCATTTCACTCACTGATCCTAGTACTCCAACAACCACAGCTGTCACCTCAACACTCTTTAAGTTCCACTTTTAAAATCTCCCTTTTGAGGTCTTGATACTTTTCTACTTTTTCGAGTTCCTTTTCTCCCACATTAAGATCTCAAGATGAGGCAATATCAATAATCAAAACTTTCCTGCTATTCTTTTCCACAACTAAAATTTCTGGTCTCCTGGCTTCGATATACTGTTCACATTGAATTGTCATATCCCATAAAATTTTCACCGATTCGCTCTCAATTACCCCTTCCGGATGATGCTCATACCATTTATCAACTCTCCTTGGATCATACCTCCCACAAAGCATTCAATGCACAATCCTAGCAATGTTGTCATGTCTCCCTTTATATTCCTTCTGTGCAAATACTTTGCATCCACATACAAGATGGGTGACTGATTCACTCTTTTCACTACACAATTTGCATAAAGGACTACTCCTTGTTTTGTCAATGTTAAAGTTAACCACATTTGTTCTCAAAGCCTGCTCTTGTGCCGCAAAAATTAGTGCTTCGGTCTCAACTTTCAGATCACTTTCCTCATCCATTCCCATGTTCTTTCTCTATCAACGTTCTCTGGCATTTAACGAACAAACTGTCTATACATCTTCTTCCCAGTCCATCTGGCAACATATTCATTTTGAATTTCTCTTTTGAATGCATTCTTTTCCTTTAGTTCTTCATAGTCAATGATGTTGGCTATCTTTACTCCCTTCACTAGCCTTTCAGTTGACATATTTACATTACAAGTCAAGTTGTTTTCCTCTGCCCTAGCACACATTTCAACACTTAATAAACCTCTTCCTCCATTACACCTTGATACATAGACCTGTATTTGTTACATAATCGGCAGAGTGTTTTTTTCCCGTATTTGATGATTCTATGATGGTACAATCCAGAGGCTAAGCTTTAGTCTTGGACTGCAATTATGAGTCCTTTAGTTTCCGCTTTTAGACCTGTCCCTTTCAGCCAGTCGTTTGTTTGCTTATAGTCAACATCAGCTTCTTTGACCCTTGATGGATACTGCCCGTGCATAGCTTTACTTTCCCATTTCTTCATAATTTTGTCTTGGGCTTTGGTTTTCGCATGTTGCTTCACTCTTTTAGCGAGCTTAGTTACTGGCTGGTTGTTCTTTTCCGCAATCTCATTCACATTCAGCTCTTGTTTAAATTTGGCAGCAAAACTCTTCATCGAGTAAGACTTCTTTTTATCTTCGTGTTGGCTTACTAACTTCAGGAAAGGATCATTAGATTTCTCTTAATATGTTGCCAGGCCAATTGTTGTTGTCTTGTAAATTGTTTCAACTTGAATCACTCCTCTACCACCAGATTATCTTGGTAAATACATTCGGTCTACATCTGATTTTGGGTGATGCATTCGTTCTTTAGTAAGAAGCTTTCTCGTTTTTCGGTCCAGATTCTTGGTATCTTCAGCTGTCCAGTTGATGATATTAAAGCTGTAAGTTACCACTGGTACAGCTACAGTGTTAATTGCTTCGATCTTGTTGATGGTATTCAATTTACTTTTAAGGATCAGTCTTACTCTTCTAAATACTCTCTTCGGATCTTTTACTGCATCTTCGAGTGTTCAATTCCATCACCTTCATTTATTGCAAGGTATTTATAAGTTCCTTCTTGGTCCAACTCCTTTATGGTGGTATCTTGCTTGAGAACGATGTTGGCTGTTTTTGCTAGTTTCCCTTTGATGAAGGTTGCTTTCGCGCATTTGTCCAGTCCAACTTCCATCTTTATATCATCACTGAATGTTTTTACGATGTCTAACAGTTTCTTGAGATGTTCATCATTCATAGCGTATGCCTTCAGGTCATCCATGTAAAAAAAGTGATTGATTTGTCTTTTGGTTACGTCATAGCCATAGTTGTGTTGCTCAGTAGCGTTCTCAATGGCGCTAGAGCAAGACAAAAAAGGAGTGAGATAGTGAATCCCCTTGAAATATGCCACTATCGATGTTAATTCTTCTCGATTTCATGGTTCTGTTTTTGTGGTTGAGATGAAAGGTTGTTTTCCATTTCTTCATACTCACACTTACGAAATTGACTACTGTTGGGTATATTTTGAACATCTTCAGGCACTCAATAATCCAAGAGAGTGATACACTATAAAATGCTTTCTTACAATCAATCCGAGCTGATGATAGGTTTCTTTTATTTCTCTTGCAGTTTTCTAGGATCATCTTATTTATCAGTAGTTGGTCTTTACATCTGTAACTTCCTCTTTTACATCCTTTCTGTTCAGTTGGTAATAGCTTATTCTCTTCAACTTATTCTCTTCAAGTAATGTATGTGTTCTTTCAGTGAGGATGGATGTTAAGATTAAGATTTTATATATTGTTGGTAAGCAAGTAATTAGACGATAGTTCTTCGGATTTTTGGTTTCTTTGGTTTTAGGAAGTAGATAAGTTGAACATTCACTCAGACAATCGGGTGCTTTTTCAGGGTGTTTTAAGATGTCATTATAGGCTGTAGTTAATTCGCCATGTAGCCTGGAGAGGTTTTTGAGCCCAAAATTCGCTATTCCATCGTTTCCTGGTGCTTTCCAGTTGCTAGATTTCGTAATTGCAAGTACAGCTTCTTCTTTTGTGATGTCTATCCATATTTGTTGTTCTTGATTTTCGAACATTTTTTCTGATCTTTGATCCATAGGGCTTCGCTATTATAAGTCTTGATGTCCTCCCAAATTTTACTCCAAAATTCTGCGACTTTCTGCATTTCTGGTGGATCACTGACCTCGATTGACTTCTTTCCAAGTTCACGGTAAAATGTCTTGGTGTCTTCTTTGAAGGCCCTATTTTGCCTGTAAAATTTGCTCCGTTTTTCAAATCTACGTCTTCTCTGAGCTTTTGCTTGTATTTCCTGTTTAATTATTTCTTTTACTTCAGTAAGGTTTTGGTTTCTTCGGAAGTTGTATTTCCTTTCAATATTCTTGATCTTACGTTCCTTCACTCGGGAGCCTTTTTCTAGTTCAGAGAGAATGGATAATTCCTTTCTCTTTGTTTCAAAATATTTCTCAACTTTCAGTTTCCAGGCAGGTGGTTTTCTCTTCCTGTTGGTAGTCATCATTCGAGGTTTGAGGACAAGTACATCGGTGATGACAGCTGCAGCTGCATAAATTAGTTGGTTGAGTTCAGTTAAGCTAAAACCGGCATTCGAGAGCTTAATCTGATCGATTGCATTATTCGCTCGTTGAATTATCTTCTTCGCTTTTTTTGTCATTTTTTATCTTAGGTATAAGAGACCGTTCAGCCAGATCTTCTTCTTTAAGTACTTCCCACTTTCTCAAGATGTTGTCTTTCATCTCGGTTATCATTTGTTCATCTTCAATAACACGTTTTTCATTGGAGGTATTTGTTACATCAACAGTAGTCTCGGCATTATCGGCAATGGCTGGGATACCCGGTGTCACAGGAAAAAAGTACTCCCGGGAGTACCTCTATCCTAGGAAATAAGCACCCCCTCGGGAAAAAAGTACTCCCTGGGATATTAATCGCCCGGGAAATAGGTACTGCTGAAATAAGGTACTCCGATTGTGAATTGGTAACTATAGACCCTAAGCTTAAGTACTTTTTGGATTTTGATACTAACAAAACATTTTAAATCAGCTGAGAGATTTGTTCAGTCTTAAAACGAATGAATCTTGGCCTTGATAGTTATTATAATAAAATCTTTTAAAAATCTTTTTAAAATCTTACATTTTTTCCTAGGAAAAAAGTACTCCCCTGATTAAAATTGCAGGGGAGTACAAATTTCCCATAGGGGGTATCTATTTCCTAGGAAAAAAGTACTGGGGAGTATTTATTTCCTAGGAAAAAGTACTCCGGGAGTACTTTTTTCCGGGGAGTACTTATTTTCTGTTACACCGGATTAGGTTCGTTGTTCCATGGGCTTGGGAACAACGAACTTGATACGGGTATCCCAGCCATAGCCGATAATGCTGAGACTACAAATACCTGCTCCATTTCAGGTATTTGTAGATTTTCCCTTACTTTATCTTCAATCACTTTAAGTTCATCATTAGATAGCCTACGATTTCTTTCTATCTCTCTTCTAACCACCGCTAGTAAATTAGCATCCAATTACCTTCTCTCTGTAGGATGCAGCGTTCTCCAGATGGCGTATGTCGCTTTCGCTGTAGCTGTTTCTCTAGGATCTAACTTGGCTAGGCAATAAGATTCCATGACTTCTTTGTATTCTTCCCCTGACCACTTTTGTTTGGTTCCTTTTGGGGGATTTTTGATGTTTGCATTCAGAAGGCCTCTTTGAGCGGTGGCCTCTTCGTGGAAATCTTCTAATACATTTGATTGAGGAAGGTTTCATCCAGTAGCTGATTTTTCAACTTCATCCTGGCTGCACGATGAGAGGCACGCGCCTTGGTAAACCACACGACGGGCGATGCGGGATAAAATTCTTTTGTATGTCTTTTCCATAATGATATTGAAAGGTATGGCTAAGTTTGCCTCTCCAGTAGCCTAGTTCCACTCATCCGCTTTCATCAAAAAAGGACATTCTCTTCTTTTGTTGACAAAGCCGTTGGTTTCAATGTTTAACCCAACAGTTAGGACCATTTTCGGGTACTGACAGCTGGGTAGACTGTGCCCGGGGATTTGGATTAAGAATTACCTTCTCCTAGCCTTTCCCAACCAAGGGTTAGCCCGCAAGGCAGCGGGGGGATGCATTTTAACGTCATTCCCAGGACGTCTATTATTATTATTTTTACTACTACTACTACTACTACTACTACTACCATTATTATTATTATTATTATTATTATTATTAGTAGTAGTAGTAGTAGTAGTAGTAGTAGTGGTGGTGGTGGTGGTGGTGGTGGTGGTGGTGGTGGCCGTAGTAGTATTACTGTTATCATGAATAATTTTATTATTATCATTATTTCGATTTTTACTATTACTCTATCAAGTGGTTGCACACCATCTAGCGATGAATGTGTAAACAAACTCATATTTATGCCTCAGCAACAAGACGGGAAAGATGAGTAGATACAGGTATTCTGGAAAAATAGTAGTCAAATAGCCAAGAGAGCCAATCAACTGGGAACATCACTTCATCTTTTTAAGTGGCACCCCATAACAAACGAACTCCAAGAATACTAAGAAAACTTTATTCCAGCCAAACCATAACATACAAACCTTGAATTAATAATTTTCGGTTGATACAGCTTTCCACTTTGTGGTGCTTCATTCATCTAAATAACGAACAAAGGTATTCTGTTATAACACAGTTATAAACTATAAATGCAATAATATAAATAAAAGCAAAAGTAAATTAGTTCTAACATGATCAATTTCGTACAATTCAACAGCTGGGATTCAGATGTAAAAGTAACCAACTAGTTTCCATGTTAATCTCATGTCGTCAATGGCTTTTGATCATTCTTCACAAAATCCTCTGTTAAACAACCGTCTGTTGATACCAGACAAAATTATACATCAAAACTAGATCGTCGTATGACATTACTTTTACGTTTTCTGTATTTTTAATAATCCATTGAGTGATTTGTTGTGTAATCCCGGAAAAAAACTGTCCCCCCTCCCCCCAAAACACAGTAGTACCAGAAAGAATGGTAGATATTAGCACCATGAGATTTATTTATGGTTTTGAGGCTGTGATCTCTTTTGTGGTTTTATAACTCATCTGTCAACGTTAAAAGGAGCCCAATCGTAAATTCTTATGGTCTTATACAGATATGTCAACTGTAACTCTGCAACGCTGTGATCTTTTTTGTGGTTTTATAACTCATCTGTCAACGTTAAAAGGAGCCCAATCGTAAATTCTTATGGTCTTAACAGATATGTCAACTGTAACTCACAGTTGCATGTGTCCCTCAACAGTACCAAAGGAGGAACTCAACCTAAGTATTTTTTACATCTTTTGCAAAAAAAAGCTGATAGGTCTGAGCAGAATATGACCTCTTTCTCAAAAACTTGAGGCGTTGCAAAATGGTAAAAAACTGACACAATGAAAGGGGAAAAGTGTGCTTGTCAGCCCGTTAAAAATTACGATGCGTAAATAACATCAAAGAACAGAACTAGAGAAACTCATTACAATATCAGCTTACTTTACTATACATAGTCAAATAAAGAAAATTTAACATAAACAAACACAGAAAGATGACTGGTTTACATTAAAATTAGATATGACGTCTTTCAGAAATTTACATGTATTCCCCCAGCCGCACCAAAAGGAGGCTTAAGCTGGCTAAGTACCTCTCTTTGAATGGTATGGCTTTTTCAGCACTACTCTTCATTTGTTATTTGCATCACCAATGAACAAAAAACTATGTGCAGTACGAACTTTAATACAGACAAAGATATACAAAAATACATACAGTTGACAAAGTATCTCTTAAGTATAAATGTACAGGAAAACTTTTCAGCTGTTGTTTACACAAACATAGACACATTTGCACCTGTACTTACAAGATGCTATTACAGCAACACACTCTACACCTTTGTGATTTGAATTCTGGTGGTATAAATCAGCCGTGTTAGCAGCTGTGAATATTTAACATGTGACTACAAATGGAGTCATAAACGTAATGGCTAGTAATGACCATGGTTACGAACTAACTTTGCTACATGTACCGTTTACTTAAATTTTGACTTCACACTATTAAAAACACGATTTTACATAAATGCATGTAACATTTTACTCTGTTACATACACGTACAAGTTGTCTCTGTCACTTCTTTATTTATGGTCCCTAACTTTGCTAAGTATTAACGGTTTTATATTCCTCGGGTCTGAGGGTATTCTTTATTTACATTTTTTGCATTAAAAGCCCTATTCATCATTTCTCGTCAAATTGTATCTAAATTTAGCGTTACATTGTTTAATTTTTTTACCGGATTTTAATTAATACCAACGTAAATTTTGTTTACATGGGAAAAGATGTGATGTTCCTCCTACTGTTCCACTACTACTACTGCTGCTACTACTACTACTGCTGCTACTACTACTACTACTACTACTACTACTACTACTACTGCTGCTGCTGCTGCTCTGTTACTACTACTATTACTGCTACTACTACAAC
>RDPX01000238.1:856319-883179 GCA_003991215.1 Morbakka virulenta | reverse complement strand
GTGCACGACACCTTCACTTAAATTAGTTCCAGTCCCATTTACGCAGTTATGCCGGATATCTTTGGATGTCATTTCATGGTATGATGAGGCAGTGTTTTTATAGGCCGGATGCCCTTCCTGACACCAACCCATTAAGGTAATGGGGACCAGTGTTTTTATTGAGACACCATCTCTAGGTGATACCATCTAAGGCTGAAGAGCGCTTCACCTGCCCATTAGAGAAAGACTATACCCCGCCAGTCCTCAAACTGGTATTTCATGCTTGAATGAGACCAAGCATGGTCTTCGGGGTTAAAACCAATTATTTATTGAGCAACATTTGGCTACTATATAATGCGAGTGAATATAACTAAGCAGACAAGAAAAGGCTTTTTAGTGGCTGTACGTTCACACAAATATAATCTTTGCTAAATTATATATATATAGTGTTTTATGAACCTGTAAACCATCCTGCTACTGGATAGATGGATTTTCTTGTGGTACAGCTGCTTCTTGGAGTTAAAATACCTGTAAGGCTTTTTTCTGGGACTTCTTGTAATTTTTTATCTGGAAAATCCTTATTTTAACACTTGCCTGTAATAAACCCCATATGCCAAATAAGTCAATGGGTAACACAAGATGCAAATTGACTGAAACATTAACACAGGTCCTTTGCATATATTGCATAACAAATAGCTAGGTCAGATATGTTGAGTTTATTTTCAGGTTAAAAATCTCTATAATATGGTGCACCATATCATGATGTGTTGGAAAAAACCACGCCTTTTCTTATTTCTATTATATTTCTATATACCAATGGCATAAGCTGACACTAAATATGTGCCATTATTCAAATACATAATACTTAAAATCATCTGATAACAGGTATATGCTTTATCCCATCCAACATGACAAATAATACCATGAAGAAATAAATGAATATATATATATGAGTTATGTCTCAGAAACTCTGTGCTGCACTGATGAACCCACAAAGGGCGAAACAGTACTGTATGTAGCTTGAGTATATATATATATATATTGTCATGAAACTGAGGGAATGGGTTTGAAGATGATTAATTTTGATAAAAACCAAGGACCTCCTTACTGAGGGAGAATACCATGAAATTGTTGTGTTTATTATTAATTGAACAGACCTTTAATATGTTTCATTCTTTTATTCCTTTAGGTATATATATGTATTAACATCTATGCTGGTTTTGTGTTTAATAAAGCCTTTTCTTCAGGCATACTTCTGAGTCAATTTTATTACATATATATTCTATGCCTGTGTTTGAAAGAAAACAATCAAAGCCCCATAGTATGCTGTTTGTTTATTTAGATTTAGAGAAAGAAAAAAGTACAAAAGAGTACTGAAAAATTAATTTTACCTGTTGCACTGCTAAGTTGAAGTGCTGCTTCATCAAGGGTCTTGGTACTTTCAAGAGCTGCTTGTATTTTTAAGGAAGGCACCATGGGGAACATAGCACTTAGCATATTGTAGTTTTCTATTTCTTTCTCAGATTTTGCAACAGATACACTGTTTGCTTCCAATCCATTAGTGCTACTATCTTCACGCTGCTGTTTACACGGTGGTGTTTCTATATCATCATCCTCATTAGTATCTAATTTTCTCTTTGTACTTTTGTCATCTTGTGGGCTATCACTGAGCTTTGGTCCTGTTGTGAAATAAAACTACTTAAATACATTTTGAAACTTTAACAACAACAAATTAACTTTTGTGGGTTATTGATCCCTTTATACAATATTTGGCTGATTTGTAAAAGCAAGTTTTTATGAGTTTCGCCTACAATCTAAAGTCTATCTTTCAAAGTGATTTTAAGAGTGAATAATGGAGGGTTTCTAATTTGAAATAGAAAAGTTTATCAGAAAAGAACAACAACATAAGCTTTAACTATGCAGATGGAATTTCTAGGCCCTATACTGAACTCAGTCCAATTCTCAGTTAAGGCAAATTTGACAGTACAAGCTTGAGTCCAGTTTTTAACTTCACAATTTTTCTTGTGCAGTCTTTCTGGAGCTTTCCATCATCAAAGAAAAAGCTTGTTTAGACAAAGTTTGTTTACACTAGTGGCACTATTTACATCCCTATAGTACACCAAGCTATTTCCAGTTTCAATCCTACACTACAAACTATTCTTGAGGTATTCTTGTAATTGCAAAACAGTTAGTAGCAGCAGTGTTGTGCTGTTAATTTCTTTGTAATCAAAACAATGGAATTGAAATAGAATTAAAAAGTACCACTGTAAAGTTTTTGTCTATGTCCTGGTTCTCCCAGTCCAGTGATTTCATCACCATTGTCACTGAGGAGTACTGATGGCAAAGGAAATGAAAAATTCCAACTAACTTCTTAAGGGATTTGAAATTGGCTTTGTTCACCCAGTTTTGGTTGCAAATTATGATTACAGTACTACAAATAATGAACACACTTACGGGGAAATTGAGATGTTTGTTATTGGGAGGGAGCCGTTATTTGGGGGGACCATATTTTTATGTACTTTCTTTTTCTTTCTCCTCTGCTTTTCTTGTGTCAAAGACATCATTGAAAACATCACACAAAAAGTACTTTACAATTGTAATGAGCAAATATAGTGCATGTTGTGAAATAAACAAAGAGATCAAACAGGATACAGTAGGCCTAATCACTAAAGGTCAAAAAACTAGAGAATCAAATGCTTGTGTCATAAAGAGTTGCTGAAGTACTAAAACATAGAGAAAGATTCCTCATTTCTTCATAAAGTCAGTCATCTGCTTTTGTGGAACAATAGTAGCAGTGGCTTCGATCATGTGCCTGGCTTGAAATAACACAGCCAAGAGTTCAGTGTTGCCCCTCACGGAAGCATACTCAATGCTTTTTGAGATACAGGCTGCTGCCTCAATCCTCGTTTGTGGTGGTGAAGTGGTATCGGGATCATCATCCCCATCACTTGGGGTGTTCGTACTGGACGATAGTTCCGTTCTTGTATACTGCAAAGCTTGAGACACCTCAAGACCATCATCCATGCTGCAATATTCCTCCATGGTGATGTTCTCTTAGACCAGCAGCACTTGCTGTCCATCAGTTAGAGCTGAAACAGGTTTTGGAGCTGGTGCAGAAGCTTCTTCATCTGTGGCCCTTGAATNAAATAACACAGCCAAGAGTTCAGTGTTGCCCCTCACGGAAGCATACTCAATGCTTTTTGAGATACAGGCTGCTGCCTCAATCCTCGTTTGTGGTGGTGAAGTGGTATCGGGATCATCATCCCCATCACTTGGGGTGTTCGTACTGGACGATAGTTCCGTTCTTGTATACTGCAAAGCTTGAGACACCTCAAGACCATCATCCATGCTGCAATATTCCTCCATGGTGATGTTCTCTTAGACCAGCAGCACTTGCTGTCCATCAGTTAGAGCTGAAACAGGTTTTGGAGCTGGTGCAGAAGCTTCTTCATCTGTGGCCCTTGAATAGGCCACACCTTGCAAAGCATTTCGTGATCATGGAGTCAGTCACTGTATTCCACGCATCCCACATGACTGCATCAAGCATGTTGACCACCTTGGCAATGTCAGTTGCAGACGTCCCAGCATCTATCTCGATAAGCACTCTGGTTAGGAGGCTCTTACAGGAGATGAGCTTCACTGCCTGGATAATACCCACATCAAATGGCTGGAGAACGCTTGTAGTGTTTGGTGGTAGAAATTGCAGGTTGATGTTCGATACTTGTATGTCAGGGTGTGCTGCACAGTTATCTACAAAAAGCCATTGAGTTGTTTATCTTCTGGAGCCACTCTGTAAACAAATCTTCCGTCATCCAAGCTTTTTTATTTGCAGCATATTTTACTGGAAGGGTTCCTTCCCTACCATGAAAGCAGTGCGGCCTCTGGCTTTTGCCTATTATGAATGGTGTTAGTTTCTCACCCAATGCTGAACAGCAAAAGAGGACTGTTATCCTCTCTTTTGCTTTTTTGCCTCCTGTACTCTTTTCTTTGTTCTCTCTTAGGGATCTGGTTGGCAATGCACGGTAGAAAAGGCCAGTTTCATCGGCGTTGAAGATATTGCTCAAACTGTAACCTTCACAGATAGAAGGTAGCCTCTTCTTCCAGTCCTCTATCACCTCATTGTTTACGTCAGCAGCTTCCCCTGCGAGTATGGTTAGGCACACGTTGTGGCAACACTGCCACTTATACAACCAGCCATTGGAGGCAGTGAAGTTCTCATATCCGATTTCTGTTGCAATATTTTTTACTTGCTCTTGGACAAGCTTTCCTGACACTGGAATATTGTTGGCTCTAGCTTTCCGGAACCAGTGCCAAACGGCATCATTTACATCATCATATGCAGCCTTCCTTATCTTAAGCTGCTTCTGTCCTGCCCTTCCCTCTCCGGTCTCCCAGAAACGTAAAATATCAGCTCGGCTGCTCAAGACACCTTGAATTTGTGTCTTTCCTACTTTAAATCTAACACTTAAATCCTTCAGAGTTAGTTCTGGGCTTTCTTTCTTTAATCTGATAACTTTCAATTTTTCTTCTAATGTTAAACACTTATGCTGCGAAATTTTCACTGCAATTAAACGTATCAGTCGATTCATCTAATAAAACTTTATTATCACAGGAAACGAGGACTGTTTCTACAATAGAGTGGACACATCATTAATGCAATATGCGCACTTTAAAAAACCACTTAGTATGCAAATGTTTTGTTTCAATTGTTAGCTTTGCAAATAAATGGATGCATCATTAGCAAATGTCATCAATCAATAATAAAATTTGTCGAGAAGTACCTGTCAGTAACTGACAGGAACAATACACAGTTACAATTATCCAAGTGATACAGCTACCATTATTTGGAGGGAAATTTCACTTAGGGGCACGATTTTGTGTTTGTTGTTTGGGTTATGGGGGGATTATTATTTGGAAAAGTTGTGGGTACAGAAAATCCCTCATTATAGGGAGGGAACTGCTATTTGGGGGGATTGCTATTGGGAGGGAGTACTGTATAACTTTTCTATAATGACTGGGGTAGTATGGTGATAAAGAAAAGCTACCTGTGAAAAAGAAAGATATGGGCAATGTAGATCTGGATGCTGTACAAACATTCTGTTACTAAGGGAAGACTTTTAGGCACAGTGGAGGTACAGAGAGCACCCTTACTTCTAGGATTAGAAAGGGGTGAAGTGTCTTTTATCAATTACTTGCAATACTAACCAATAAAAAATTAAACTAAAAAAAAAGCCTGTTTAGAAGTCTGCTTTTATATGGAAATGAAACCTGTTGTTTTTGCTAAAACAGCAGCAAAAACAACAGGACTCGCTTGGATATGACACTGCCATGGTGCAATGAATCTCTGATACTAGGGATGATAAGAAAATACCAACAGCTGATCTCCATCAGAAGCTAAATATTTTCAGCATTATCAAAGTCCAGAAACAGTGATGCTTTTCCTACTATGGTCATCTTCAGTAAATGGATGACGAGATCTGGCTGAAGAAGGTCCTCACACAAGGTTAATAGTAGACACCCCCAAGCTTTGAAGATCTTCAAAACCTTTCAATGATAAAAGAGTTAATTAAAAACAGAGTTAAGTGTAAAGGCAATTAGACTATAAAAACAACCAACATCAGCAGAATTTCAATCTATTTGATATAGAAAAGCAAAGCCAAATGAGCAGTAAGTAAGCATATTTTTTAACTCTGTTACCAAACTTAGCCAATAAAATGCATACAAATTGCAAACTTGCTTTTTATTCAGGAAGTTCTCAGCTTGATGAATTGAGTAATTACACTGTAGGGAATAAATTTCAGATTTGATTCCCTGTGCATTGAACCATACAAGAATCCAACTGCTTAGTGTCTGGGTGGGCATCTGGCTAAGAACTTCTTTTCTATTCCTATAAAGTCCAACAGAAGAACACAGTATTTGTCCGGGTAAATGAGGGAAAAAAGGATATTTGAACAAAAAAGGAGCTACTTATGCTATAACCTTTACTTTTTATTGTGGCATTTGATTTCTCAGGCTTGTCATTTGTCTCTTCCAATTAGAATAACTCAGAATATGGAAGGAGACTGACGATAATATTGGCTACAGATCAAGGGGGGGGGGGGTCACCCTGTTATTTTTAATTTCTATCCTCACTATGTCTTAAAGGTTGATGCATGCAAGATTGATAATAAAATAATAAATAAGAGTTCCAAATTCATAGTTAAAGACAAGGATAATTTCTGGCAAGAAAATGATCCTAAACCCAGACAGTGCCCATAAGAGAGATGCTTAAAACATTGCCATTGGAGGCCTTAGCCAACAATAGGTTCAAGATCATGCTGACAGAAATTTTAATCATAAATAAGAGCTCTATCTATTTGTAAGTATCTTTATTCAGCTGTACCATACAATGATCAAGATCTGAAAATAATAGAAACAGAAGCTAAATGAACTGATAAACTATAATAAACTATAACAATGATAATTTGGAAATTTATTATCCTATAGATAATGAATGTCCAAAAGTATGAAGAGTTCAATTTCAATTTAACATCCAACACCTACACACAAACAGAGAACAATATCAAGATGGCAGGATGAATGGAGTAGAGATAATAACATGGTTATTGTATATAGATGACATGGTGCTATCTTGTAGAACTGGGGCTGATGCAAAGAAGATCATACAGATTCTACATATTACATCCACTCCATTTGGATACAACATCTCATCCTAAAAAACAAGGAGCTTTCCAACTCTGCCTCACTCTTTACAACTAGAGATTAAATGACAGAAACTGTGATAGAATTTACCTACTTTAGCCAGATTTTTACCAACAATAATTATCAAAAGCACATCAAAGAGTATCAATAGATATCTGGAAATTTAATAAAATGAGGCAAGCCACTACAGATCACAAAGTGACAATGGCAACAAGAATGAAGCTAGTGGAGGCAACTCTCTGATCTCATCTCCTGTATGAAACTCAGGGTTGGTACATCAAGGATGGAAGTGGAAGAAAACTAGAGGTATGCTGGATGGAGCTGCACCAAATGGTAAATAATGGCTGGAGGAAATGTCCCACTCATAAGGATGCAGAATAGACCAAATTCAGACTTTAAAACACAAATGGATATACCTTAAGAATTATCAAAGCCAAACCTATGCAAGTGTTATCAGCAGTTAATATCGAAATACATACATCATATATGCCACTGCTCTAACACTCTGATAACAACTAAGATACTGTTTGTGATAGCAAAATGGGCTTAACATCAGTATGCATGGATCAATATTGAAAATATGTTGAATGTCTCAAATGGAAAACCTCGGGGAATCAAACCCTGAACCCCTTGGTTAATGTGCAACTGCAAGAGCAATTAAGCAATGGCAGTTCAACAATGCAACTCCATAGTGACAAGATTACTGGCTGGAGAAACAAGACACAACAGGAGCAGCATTGTGGAGCAATAAAATAAACAAGTGCCTTCTTGTTGTTGATTTCTTCTGGCCCTATTTATAATTATTTCTATGTCCTCTTTGACATTATGTTTTTAAATAAACCTCAGAGAAAACCACCATTTCTTAATTATTTCTAAAAATCTGAAAACTTCTGGCATCCTGGTAACATCTGATAAAATTCCTTGTTCATCCTTTTAGGAACCGTGGATTAATGGTTAGTGCAACTCCACAGTAACCAAGAATTCTGGGTTTGATTCCCTAAGCAGGCAACTTTGGAAATTCACAAAAGAAAAAGCCATTGGCTGGTATCAGGAAGGGCATCCAGCCAAGAAATTCCTCACTGTCAAATCAAAGTCCCTGTGAAGGGCACTGTCTGAGCCCCAGTACTGGGGGAAAATGATGTTAAAACCAAAAAAAAAATCCTGCTTTGGCTGCCCAAAAGCCTGAAAGCTGTGAAGGCAAATCAGAAAGGTCTTGGGTGGCATCTGGGGTAGCTCGTTAGTCTTCTGGTGCTCAAGAATACCACAAAATGAGTTGAGAAATGAGTTAAATAAAAATGGGCCAAGTATGAATGCCAAGAAAACAGAAACAACGATAATCTCAAGAAAAAAGACCATAACCAAATGTAACATCAAAATAAATGATAAAACGTTGGCCCAAGTGAGGGAATTCAAATACTTTGGGTCCCTTATCACAGAGGATGGAAAATGTGAAACAGAAATCAGAAACGGAATAGGCCAAACGAAAACGTCTTTCCATAATATGAAACAGTTCCTAACAAATAAGAAATTATCACTTAAAGTCAGAAAAAGACTACTGCAAAGTTATATTGAGCCATTCCTATTATATGCATCCGAAGCATGGACAATATCAGCCAACAATAGAAAGAAACTGGAAGCAATTGAAATGTGGTTTCTTTGGAGAATGTTGAAAATCCCATGGACAGCAAAGAAAACAAACACTGAAGTCATAAAGGAGGCAGAAACGCAAAGAACACTCATTAGAAACATACGGAAAAGGCAGGGAACATTCTTTGGTCATGTGATGAGACGGAGGGGCTGGAAAACTTGGTGACAACTGGAAGGATCAACGGGAAAAGGTGCCCGGGGCGACAATGAACGAAGATGCTGGATGATCTTACATCATGGATGGGAACACACAAGAATAGTAAGATCATTAAAGCTACTGGAGACAGAAAGGTGTGGAGGAGCATGATCACCAATGCCTATCAGCTCGGCACAGGATGAGGATGATGATGATGTATATGTATAAATTTGCAAAAAAAATGATAGAAAATTCAATACAATAGTGTTTTACATAAATACAAACGCTTTTAAAAATCAAAACAATTTCCTCTTAAAAACCGCTAATTCTTGTACCAGGGATAGCATTACAAGGTTGGATTGACCTATTTTCATAATAGTTATTGCAAATCGTCATGATTTTTACCTCCCTGCAGTATCTCTAGGTGCTGATTTAGTATTACGGAGAAAATAATATTATTACCAGAGGTACTTACACCAGTGATGATGGGCAATTGGCACAAGAAGGGTTAATGTCACCCAACAACTTTAAGTTGGACGTAACGAGTCTTGATGCAAGATGCAAGATGCAACTCTGAAATTTTTCTAACCAGCTTACCAAACTAAACAGGCAAAAACGTGCCTCGTTTTCTAGAGCTACATCAAAAAATTAACAAATCAATATCCTTGATACCACCTATAAATCAATAGCAAGTAGGCTATAATATGAGCAAATGGGGTTGTATCTTCTCCAACTACTTACCAGATTGAGAGGCAGTACTGGTGACAAAAAAGTCCGGCAAATCAGGTCTCTTTTCTGGAGGCTTGGGCGTTCGTCGGAATGAAAATACACCTGGTCTCCTCTTGTAAAGAAACCTCTCAAACTTTAAACTCATTTTTAACCCACAACAATTAAAATGAGCAAAGGTTTGCTTGTGATAATTTTCCCGCACTGCCGAGGAAAGCCTCGTTAATTGCTTTAATGCTTGAAAGCGAGATTTCGTTATGTATGTTACCGTATCACCACGTGGTCATTTCAAAACTCACGTGCGTCAAATAACCCAACGTGAAAATCTCATTGACAGCTATTGTTCAAAACGATGTAATTGCCCAGTTGACTGGAGTTCTCCTTCGGCGGGTGCACCCTTACATAACAAGTGGTAGCCATCCTAATTCAGAAAATTTAATCAAAGAACCTTTTCAATTGTACTTTTAAATTCACCCCTTTCTGAAATTCCACTGACTTTAATTTCCAATGATAATTGTTTTCAAGTGAGAGTTTTGTATAAGTTGTACACTGTTAACTGGAAAACTTTCTTGGGACATGTTTTCCAAAAAGGACATTTTCTTCTAAAATCTTTGACTATTGGCAAAAACCCAACTCCGTTTTTTAAAATTATAGGTCTAAGGTTCAAATTTACACCCCTTTCTTGGTGAATTTAGGAGTAAGGATACGTACCATTTTTAGATAGGAGTGCATCGTCCTCGAAGTTCTCCTTTGATAATTTTTGAGCTGTAACGTTTCTACTTTAAGTACGTTCCTCTTCACTCTTGTGAAGTATTTAACTAAATAAGTCAATAAAATGAATTGTTTTGGGGATCTAATTAGAGAAAATGAAATGCTTTTTTGGATCAGTGAAATCCCTTGGACCCACATCGCTGCACTAAGATAGCTTTCTTTTTAAGTTTTATATCTATGCACATAGAGAGAATGAGAGAGGAAAAAAGGCACTGTACCAACTATTAAGTTTTCTCTTTCCATTGATCACGCTCCATATAGAAAGAGCTTTACGCAAGTATAGAGAGAGTATCGAGTACTCCATGTAAAACTTGGAAGCTTATGTAAAATGCATTTATATTTTACATAAACTAGCAAATAGATGTCCACACCAGCAGGTGTGAAACGTGACCTCGCGAGGAGCATGCAAGGAAATTTATTGTTTTGGCTAGCAGAATCCATTTGGGAGAATCTTTATGTATCACAAACGACGAACTTCTGAAATTCTCTCAAAAATAAAATGATGAAGGTTGTGCTCTCAAGTGTTGACTTAACCTGAGTTCTGAAACGTGCGCCAAAACTGATCTCCCCTCAGCACTTCTCGCTCGTCTCGATATGGGCTCAGCACTCGCCGTACTGTTGCTTACGTTACCAGAATGGTTCATTTGAAATTTACGACAAGCAATAGGAGAAATTGAAAAGCCCCTTTTTTCACGCTTTTTTTAAAAAAGCAATAGAAAAAGTATCAATTTTGCCTGAAATATAGTTGTGCTTGCTTACTCGGATTAATAAATATGTAGATGTAAAGATACATTTTTCCAGGAGAAAAGGGATCCAAAGGTAAATTTTCAATATAGCCAGGAATTTTGTGGATAGTTCAAGACTTTAGTTGCTTTAATTTATCTTAATAAATAAGATTTTGTCTTGGGGAAGAGGACAATAACAACAACAAAAACACAACTCTTAAAAATTCTTAATTTTATAGATTCAGTGGAAGTTATTGATGTAGGATATTTACCATGTCGTGAATCGTGAGCTTTTTCTGAGCTAAGTTTCGAGAGATACGTCTCCCATCGTCAGTCCACTAAAGTAATTAGGTATAGCTAATTTTTACTTTGATGCTGACGTGTGTGTGTGTGTGTGTGTGTGTGTGTGTGTGTGTAAGCTGCTGGAGACCAAGTGAGTAGGCTGCACCGGGAATATCTCTTCCAACTACAGGGGCGTCGAAGACGCACATTTCCTGGTTGAAAAAAAAAATTTCTCCAAATCGACGACGAACCAGATTCAAAATCACATAAACGACGAGATCGATTTCTTCAATGGTACGGAAGAACAGCTTGAGTCGAAGGCTATTCGTTACTAACTAGTCAGAAAAACCTGGCTAATCAGCATCCAGGCATCACCACGTGGAGGTTGCCGTCATGGACGCCCTGATGCTGACGTGCTTGGTAACAGGGATCGAGTTTTTTTTAGGAGTGCTGCCATACCTATCTTGAGTTTGTTGTGTTTCTTTTCTGTAAAGCTGGAAACCTTTCTGAAAGAGTGTAATGTATGCTATTGATGTGATTGCTGTGCCTTGGAAATGGATGATTTCTTTTATTTTTCTTGTTGTAGTGTTTATTTCCCTGTCCAAAAAAATTTTTTTCACGAGTCAGAGGTGTGATCTTTTGTCCAGCAATACTCTGGTATTACATGACTTTTGATGTTACCTTTTTGAAGAGCTCTTTTATGTTCTTTTTCTCTATGATCTAAGAAACGGTTTGATTCTCCAATGTAGAGGGCAGTACAGTCCTTTCAATGTAGTCTGTAAATTATATTGTTTCTCTTCAAGTGGAGCTGGACCGTAGCATAATTTCAAATATCGAAAACAAAATGTGGAGGAGTGACTTCTTCTAGAATGTGAGAGCGAATGCTATTTCGAGTTGTCCGGTTTACTATGCAAGTTCATGTTGTTTTGCAAAAAATGAAGAATTTGACTGTGAAAGAAAGAAGGATCAGAAAATCAATATGTGATTCCTTTTCAGTATTACTTTATCACAAAATCTCAAGAGGTAAACAATAAATCACTACTTTCTCAGGGGACTGTGTCCCCTTGTATGGCATCAGAGATAGGTCGGGGCTTAAATCCCCCTAAATCTACGCCTATGTAAAATCATATATAAATATAAATGGTAGTGATCTAATAACTGGTATTGTCATAACGAACTCAGCGTAAAGTGATTAGATTTTTGAAATCGATTTTGAAACATCTTCAAGGGAAAGTCAGTCATTAGTGAGTACCTTATTTGAACAGCAGCAGGTTTTCAGATAACCTCACAGAATTGCTTTAACGGCCATGAATGGGAAACAGACTTCGAAAGCATATACAATACCATATGTAATGGTACAAATGATACATCCACGAAAGAACTTTCAAGAAAGATTGAATCCCAGAAAAGATTGACAGCGATATCCTTCGTCAGCAATAACCTGAAAAACTGGAAAAGTCCAGGTCTAGATAATATCTACTCTGAGTGTATCAAAGCTGGTGGTAAACCCTCATGAATGGTCTATATTGCCTATTCAACTGCATCCTAATATCAAGAAAAATGTCGGAACGTTTCAAAGAAGCTCTCATTGTTCGGATCTATATGAAAGGTAGCAGACTTGACTGCGACAGTAATTTCCCAATAGACTTACCAACTCACGTCTGCAAACTTTTTGATAGTGTTATTGCTACCCGAACACAAGCAGATCTGTAGGGCTCTTGCCTGCGACACAAACTGCTTACCAACCATCAAAGGAACCATCGAGCAGATACTAGCCCCCAAACAAGCAATTGACAAATCTGTAGAATTTAACAACTCTGTGCACATTGCGTTTATTGACTCTTTGAAAGCTTTTGACAAAGTCAAACTTTCATGGTTCTGGAGCTTTCAAGTTGAAACATCAATTAATAAAAAGGACATTAACATTATGAAAAATTTGTATGAAAACTCAAAAGCATTTATTATTAAATGTATTAGAATTTCACAATGCGTTGATATTTCGATAGGAGTCAAATAAAACGAGGTCCTATCTACATCTTAGTTACAGCACTAGAGATGTGTGGGGGATACACAATATAAGCCCCCATTCCGCCCCGATGACCATTCGGGGAGGCCAATCCTCGATTTTTTTCCTAAAACTATATGTGGAAAACAACAATCTAAAGTCTTAAGTCAATCAAAAAAAGGTATACATACTTTAGTTAATGACATTTATTATACAATATTTATACAATGTAAATTTCTATGATGATATCAAAACAATATCACATTTTATTGCAGCAAATAAAACAAAATTAGATAAAAAATAAAAAATGAATCAATCAAATTTAAAACTACATAAATAATTTTAGAAATAGTCCCTGATTACTGAAAGTTCATTTACATGATCAGGATATAGATTCGATCTTCTGGATGTTAAAGTCAATCCAGCAGACGAAAAAGCAGGTTCTGATGTCGTAGTAGTTGCCAGAATGACAAGAACAGTTGGTGCAATCAATGCTAGTTCAGGGTATTTAGCTGCACCCTCGGACTTCCACCAAGGTAGAATTTCAATCTCTCGACCTTTCATATCAGTATTAAAATATTCGTCAACAACAGAATTTGGTTTGTCCTTATTATCATCAGTTTGTGACTCTTCGTCATCACTAAACTCATCATAGAATCGTCCAATTTTTCTGCGTTTTTGTGGCGGTGATTTTCCGTCCCTATCGAGTGTATGGTCACTTCCCTTTTGAGCATCATTCAGATTCAGTTTATTCACAATTATTTCAAAGTCTTTTTAAACTTGTTTTAGTTCTTTGGAAATATGCTCAAAAAGCATTTTGAATTTCGTCGTCTTTGAATGTCGGGTCGATAATGGCCAGAAAAATGCCACCATACTAATTTGGCTTCACATTTCAAATTTAATCCTTCCAATAGAGATTTTCTAAGTGAAAATCATTTTTTCACTCAATTTGCCGTTCTGACGGCGCCGTATCCACTCATAAGTAGAATGAACCGAATGAATAGTTGGTTCACTGTCCTTTGATAATATTTCGATGGCTTCCAAGAATAGGCTCAACGAATTAATCATACCGTTTAACAAGCCTTTATCTATGTTGGCAAGATAGCGTAATTCACTTCGTGCCGATAATACATTCTTCAAATCGTCCCAGGAATCAACAATTGATTGATACATTCCGATATGAATATTCCATCGTATATCAGATACGACGATTAGTTTTTTGATAATCTGCTTGCAACTCACGAGCGACTACAATGATCGACTAATGACTTACACGAAGCATGGGTATCTCTTACCTTCTTATCACTATGTTCAACACCATACTGCATGCAAATCATGTCCACCTCAAGAAATTCGTTCAAAATGTTTTGACACACCAAGCACCATTTTTCTATCACTGCCAGAGGTCACAATGTTCTTTTCTTCACGTTCCTTTTGTTCGCTTTCTAAATCAATATAGTCCAGTAGTTTGGTATTGATATCTTTAGCAATGTCTTCATTTTTCATGATTTCCTCACAATATTTGGAAACACACAAATTATATTTTTGGAGCGCAAATTTCTCATCAATAAAATGTGCGGAAATGCTTGTATTGTCCCAAACTTGATGATCACCTTTCCAATGATCCGTTGTGAACGTGGCACACGGAAGGCAACCAGGTATGTGATTACGCTGTATATCAACTGTTTACAAATGCCGCTTTTGGCCTCTTTCTATAAATCGGCTAAATAATGCCTTGTTAAATTTGTACGGGTTGCAATTAATCCTTTAGCATCTACAGGTCCGTGCGTATGTCCAGTATTAATCAAATCCTGCACAACAGGCAAAAACTCACCATCTTCAGCTATGCTCAGCGGCCTATAATTCTTAGCTGACCAAAGCACAACTTTCCGGTTTAGCTTTGGACGATCCACTTCATGTATCGAAATTTTGTCCTTCTTTTCAAGTTTGGAGCAAGTTATCTGTTTTTGTCCCTTTATAGTTGCACTTTGTATTTTAGCACATTTCACGTGGTGCTCCAGAAGGGCTTTTGTTCCGTGAATAGGACGATAAATTAACACAGATTTATAAATCGAACCCGCCGCTGCGAAATTCTCAATTTTGTTATCACTATCGTCGTGTGTGAATGGAAAAGAATTCCAGGAACCACTTTTCCTTGAATTATTTTTAAATAATTTGTATATTTCACTTTTAATTTTCTTTTCAATACTCGATTCTGAGATCGCCATGGTGGCTTTTGATGAGAAACGAACTTTCGGCTGCTACATAAACGTATTTTTGTTTATGAGTGATTGCGTAAAAATTGACTTAATATCTCCAAACAATGATCAGTTTCTTTCAATCATCAATGAATGAAGTGAAGTGAAAAAACTGAAAAAGTGACACCTATGGTGTAAATTTACTAATCTGATAAATTACTTCACAAACCTGTAATGCAAACATATCTGTTGTATTTGACAGGCTTTTTTCGGGAATGAAGGATCCCCGAATTAATGTATCGGGGAACACGGCTCCATCCCCGACTTTCAACGGGGCCCTGAAGCTGGGGCGGGGTTCAGCGCGGTGTCGTGGATCGGGGCGCCCCGCACATCTTTGCACAGCACTTGTGTTTCAAGTCAAAAATGAATTCTCAGCTAGATTATCAATCGGTGGACACAAGCTTTTGAAACTAAGTTAAGCAAACGACATTTCTATCATAAGCAACTTCCCTCACGAACTACAAACATACCTACAAATTCTGGCTACATGTTGTTGTTCAGCCTGGAGGTTGTAAGTCAAACCTCCCGACCACATATGGAACTGAAGTTAACTTAAAAAGCAATGTTTCTAAAACCAAATGCATGACAACTGATAAAATCAACATAACCTTTCCATCTACAACAACCAAAAAGCACAATTATCTGAATTCATCTACCTTTCTGATAAATTCACTTCGAAAAATGATGAAGTGTTCCACTTTCAACATCGAATTGGGCTAGGCTTTACAACTTTAAACAAAAACAAACCACAACCAATAGTAATTATTTTTTTTAATTTGACAGTTCAATTTGGGTTTTTTATTTGAACAGCTTGTATTAGATGCATTTCCAGCTCACGGCGAGGTACGTTCTGCTCTTAAGTTAACCTCACAATTAAATAACTTTCAAATAAAAAAAATCATTAAGTTTGAAATAGGGCAAAATGTTTACAGGTTTGAGATTTGGAGACCAGCAGAGAGAAGCATAGAGCTAAGGATCCTTAGCAGACCTCCACTGGAGAGAGAGAGAGAGAGAGAGAGAGAGAGAGAGAGAGAGAGAGAGAGAGAGAGAGAGAGAGAGAGAGTTTATCAGCTGGTATCACNGAGAGAGAGAGGAGAGAGAGAGAGGAGAGAGAGAGAGAGAGAGAGAGAGAGAGAGAGAGAGAGAGAGAGAGAGAGTTAATCAGCTGGTATCACCGCATTACTAGTTGCATTAAAACTACAAATATTTTCCTTTTTCTATTTATCACCTTCACTTTTAGAACGTAATCATGAGTGAAAGACAGTGGCTTAATGTATCAGCATTGAAACAATCGACAATTCTTCTAGATTCAGCCTGATAGTCAAATTAAAAAAAAACCATCGTCTTAGCCAATTAGCTTCTTGAGCTGAGGTAGCCTGATGTAGACCAAATATGGCTTAAAGTCGTCAGTGATCAACCACAATATAAAGAGAAGTTTTTATAGAATGGAACCTTTTTAATATTAATTGATGGAACCTTTAGAATATAAAATGGTGAAACCTTAAATATATAAATATTCTGGATAATGCCTCATACTGAGCCTCGCAACAATTTTGCTACGAGTCACTAACTGTTTCCTAAACCATAGCAATTGGGTGTCCACTTCCATTTGGGTAGTGATGAAATAAATCAGTACCCATTACAAAATTAAACACATCACATCTAATGTCAATTGGTATGTCCTTCTCAAATGACTTAAAACCTCGTCTGACGACAAGAGCTCCATTTTCAGCTGATCAGCTTGGTTTTTATTTGTCAACCCATGCCTAAGATTGGTCCATTTTGGTAAGATGGAGAAGAACAGGTGCTTGCTGTTGTTGGTAACTCCGAAAAGAAAGAATTATAAATAAATTTGTATTGATTTAAAAAATAAGAAATAATTTTAAGGTAGAAACATCACTAGGTTCTTCCTCTTAAGAATAGCATCAATATTTTGTACTTTTAAAATGCCATCATTTGAAAGAAAATGTCTCAAATATTCAGTCCAAAGATGGAGGAAGCCCAGATTAATCAATATAAGGAAATAACGTAAGTAAGTAACAGAACATCTAACGGAAGTGTTCTTTCCGCTTATTAAAATGTCTTTCATTTTTACCCAAACTCCTGGCAAACCCTTAATAATTTGGCCAATTACTTGTTGAAAGTAATCAGATGCTGAAGTTGTTCGATATTTAATTCAATTAAATAAATGACAAACAGTTTTTCTGATGTGCCTTTAAGTATCTTTATTTCAATGTCTCTATTCTTTGTTCTTAAAGTATAGAGTACAGAAACCAATAAGTCAGATAAGCAAGCCGTCTTATATAGCTCTAGTTATACAAGTCCTTTTGAGGAGGGGTTAATGACTTGATATGGCCTTTAAAATGAGCAGATATCTTTCTCAGGGAAGTGGGTCTTCGAGTTTTAACTTGTTCTGATTCTATTACTGTTCTTTTAATAGATAGGAGAGTTTTTGCAACTTCTTTTCCTGGACATGGTCATGTTGTGTGACGGTTATATTTTACCACTACTAGATATTGGTTACTGTATAATGCTACAGCAATGATGCCTGTCATTTCCTTTTTCAGTGGATGATTAAGGTCCTCATTCTGAATTGAGACAAGGTTCTCTAAGTTAAATTTAGATAATGGTTCTTTTTTTATTGTGAATTGTGAGGCACAACTTTTCTGAAATGTCTTCTGTCTAATATCTGCAAAATCCAACTATTATTTACCGAAACGTGTTGTTGGTGGTAAGTGATCATTCAATGGATGTCCAAACAAACGTTTGGTGTGTGGTACACGGCTAGAACACAGCCCTCAAGAAAAATCAGGTTGCTAATACAATATAAATCATGTCTTATGTTTCAGAATTCATTAGGATATGGAGGCAGGCTGGCTTTACAGTTAGAAAGTCTATGTTCTATCGCTTATCGCAGTTCTTGGTAATTAGGATCGTCTAAGAAATGTTGGGAGACACTATCAAGTGATAAATTGTCATCTGTGTGAACAGCCGCTGAGATTGCACTTTCAATGTCTGTGTTTGGCTTATTTATATTTGAAGATAGGGGCAATAATTGATACATGACTTTGTTGCTGGTACTAGGTATCACAATGACTCAGCATTGGAATATTAATGCCTTTTCTCTTAAATTTAAACAGCCGGATTTGTTGTTTCTTTTAAGATACGGTTATTAAAGATTGGGATAAGAGATTAATGACCCACAGCTACAATCAGTCTAGGATTGCTAGTAGCTATGGGTGAATGGTACTTGTGTATAGCGGGTCTTCCTTAAAGTGCAAGGGTTCAGGTTTTAAAAATCCACCATTCTTTGTGGTGTTCCATGGCTTTTTGCCACTCCTATCATACAAGGGTACCAGGAGGTTGTTACAATTGTTACAGTTGTGTCTGTGAGCGAAGCATTGGTCATGTTTTTTTAGTATATCTATTGAGCTCATGCCCATCGCAGTTCTTTGAGGTATGTTTGCGCTTAAGTGGAGGGTTATTTGTAGGGATTTTACTTTTTGGGTCTCTTTGCTTTTTGCGCTGCTATTTAAGTTTAGTTGGTTCTATCTCCGATAGTTTGTAATGCTCTGTTGTTTAAGCGGTTGATTCGAGAACTAGCAGCCTTTTAGCCATCTGTTGCAGTGAGGTTATCATTGCCATTTCACAAAGGACTTGGCTCCGGTGGGACAAGTTGAATAGTTCAGCTATTACTTGGAACATGATCATGTTTTCAGAGTAAAGTGTTTAAAATTATAGTTTGTGCAATCACAACTCCACCCGAAGGTACATTACCTTGCTTGCGATTTTAGGAGAGATATGACATGAGTGGCAGATTCGCAGACACTAACGCATGGGAAAAATTGTTGGCGATATACCTTTGGCTATTTGATCTTGATGGCTACAGATTTGATGGAGCTAATACTTCATCTTCAATTCATTCTGAATGTCCTTAATTAGCTTCGTCATTTACTTATATTGGTACCATGCAACGATGAAAATGATCCGCTTGCTGTAGGTACTATCAGCAGAAGTTGTTGGCTGATTAGGTTTAGAGTACTTATCTCGATATGTTGGTGGAGTAGATGTTGCTGCTGAGTATGGGATTAATTTTGACTTGAGCATTGTCATTTGTTGCTTCATTCGTTTTTAGTATCATTGACAGAGCAGCTGTGGTGGGGTCGGTGGTAGGATTGTCGTGTCCGTTATTTATAATGTCATTCATATTTTCCGGTATTGACAATGTCATTTCATGGGATTAGATGGTTTTATTTATTAAAACCGTTAATAAATTCCGTTACCAGATAATTTTGTGTGGATGAACAGAGAAATGAAAAGATTCAAAATCCCACCGTAATCGATAGTGATAATTGCGCGGTCTGGTTGTCCGTCTGGGCCTGTTTGTGTTAACAAGTAAGGGAATTAATTTGATTTTCCTGAAGAGAAGAAATATTGGTAGCATGAAAATAGGAATTAACAAGTGTTTCCAATATATGAATATGATTGTCACAATGCAAAAAGTGAAGTTTTTGTTCTCCTTGTAGCCTAGGCTTTGACTGTGTAAGTATATTGTACATGCTGTGACACTACGTGATAACACGTTTTTTTAAAATCAACTTAGGATTTTGATCACATCTCAAGTTGCTTAATGGTTACTTGATTTTTTCCTACTCGTTTTCAGTAAATATACGACAGGAAGGGAAAGTAAGAAAAGAAACTACATTTTCAGTATACGTTATGTAGTTACTAATCAAAACACAAGTTTTTAAGAAAAAGAAAAAAGAGCTAAAAAATTAATGGCTGAAAGTCAGGCTGAAAATATTCATCAATGTTTCTGCCTTGAATATTTTCAATTTCTGAATCTCCCCTCTTCTGATTCTGGAAGAACACCATAGGGAACATCCCTTTCCTCATCTTGGAAAGGAGGTATTTTTACCTCATTGGAATTGACAATATCGACAGGGGGAGGAATGACAAAATTTACCGTCCTTTCTGGCTCGATTTTCTCGTGTTCACTACCATCGACAGAAATAAGGCATCCTGTTTTTGGAAACTCAATACATCATGCGAAGGAGTGTCTTATCCTTCGGTAGGCTTCACCAACACAACGAGTTATTTAAATATCCCGGTCTTTCGTGGAGAGTTTTCGGTCACTGTCACCAATCCAGAGCTGTATGTTTTCAGCACTTTCAATCCAGATGTTCTGTTCTATTTTTCCACGTGGGGTTTGAAGGCCTTTAGTAGCCCAGCGTCAACAGGCTGCCAATATGTGCTCCGTCAGGAATACCGAAGCAGACAATACCTTTTGGTGATCGAACTGCTTTCATGATATCATTTCCCTGCGCTGTCAATATGTCGAAGGAGGGTACATACTCAATAAGGTCGAAAATAGCTTCAACCCATTTAAAGAAAAATATGTCTGTTTATGCGTCAGGCTGCCAATATACATCTATATCTTCATCATGCACCGCAATTTTATCTTAACTGATTCTGGTTGCGGTACCGTGAAGAATTAAGACAGGTTTCACCATTCTCAAAAGACTGAAACACATTTAAGGTAGGGTTTGCTGTTTGTCATGTCCACTACCAGGTGCAAGCTACCCACACTCTATGATCGTGTCGCTCCTTTTTCCCTTGTTAATTAGACAAGAGCTGATTTCGGCAAATGCAAAAATGCTGCATATTTGTATATGTAAATATAGACTAAAGACTAATGAGAAGCAATTTAACTATATTTTAATTGTAAGAGCTCTGCTTCTATACTCGTTATTGGTATCGAGATGCAGTTTCATGTCCACTATCCAAGGGGCTTTGAGGACAAAGTGTTCAATGCTTTTGCAAGAGGAAGCTAAAAGTTTAACATCATTTAGTCATAATTTTGTATCAATCAATCTCAAATACTTAAAAACATGTATCAAGGGTCCCCTGTGTCCTTTAAATCAAGTTCTTCATTNTCCTTTGTCACTTGTTAATTAGAAAAGAGCTGATTTCGGCAAATGCAAAAATGCTGCATATTTGTATATGTAAATATAGACTAAAGACTAATGAGAAGCAATTTAACTATATTTTAATTGTAAGAGCTCTGCTTCTATACTCGTTATTGGTATCGAGATGCAGTTTCATGTCCACTATCCAAGGGGCTTTGAGGACAAAGTGTTCAATGCTTTTGCAAGAGGAAGCTAAAAGTTTAACATCATTTAGTCATAATTTTGTATCAATCAATCTCAAATACTTAAAAACATGTATCAAGGGTCCCCTGTGTCCTTTAAATTAAGTTCTTCATTGTCGCCCTGTCTGGCCTACAAAGCACGAATAGCATTGTTCACTGGATGGATTGTCTAATGTTTAAGGATTTGTCCACTAACGTTTGGGGGCATGAAAATATTATCTTCTAGATTTCTAGATTCATTACTACAGTGCAGGGTACGTTGTATTTTTTGTACACCAGTCTATTCTTCTGTGGTGCTACCTCTGTATTGTATGGAAATCATTTTGTTAAGTATTTTTGATCTATTTGTTCCCTCCCCAATACATTCACGATAGTCCCCCTTTCTTAACTTCGTTTAAGATATGTGGTTTATTCCAAAACTTTGTTTGTTTTGGATAAGCTACATTGAAACCAATTGTCAAAACAATGTATTCAAAACGCGACAACATTCCAATAAATGCATCACGAAATAAACAGACTTTGAAATATTGTACTTGACGCTGATGATGCTGACACCGTTGACAGAAAAGGTAACCAATGAGCTGGTGTTGAAAAGTGTTGAAATAGGTAGAAAGTTACTTTTAGAGTTAAGAGGAAGGCACATGAGGTTTACAAGACACAAGTTCAGAAAGAATAAGGGCAGAAATCGTAGAACATACTGGCAAGATTTAAGAAAAGAGGAGCAGAGGAAGAAGACAGATATTCTAGATGTCCAGTTTGAACAAATGGGTAAGAGAAAGAGGTAAAAAGAAACAAGAGTTGACGATGTTTAAGATAGTTAAAGACAGCGCAGTAGCATCCTATAATTGCCTATATCGTTGAATAGGGTGCTTGGAAGGAGACGAAAATGAAACACTTCCCAATTGCTACGATATGTATTGTAATCTAATCCCCACACTAAGAAGTTCTTGTATCGTTCAGAAGACAAGGCGTGGAAGTTTCTAATTGAAGTGAAAATTTTCATTCTCTACAGAATTGCCCCTTTTAATGTCAATTAACTGACATTCACAACAAATTTACCAAAATCCCATTCACAAGTTCCACTTTTTCGAATTTGAATCTCAATAGTACAGTTAACCTCGTTTTCAAACAATCACCACCAGCAAATACGCCCTGACACCACAGTGAGAATACAACTTGATTACTCTCTTCATGTAGACGACTCGACGTACAACATGGCAGATACTACGAAATACGATAAAAGATCATCTTGTTCATCCCTCCAGCAGTGTTATCATCAGGTAAAGGGACAGCCACAGTGGCACAAGAGACAATAGGTCTAATGCAACCTTACATGTTTGAACCTAAAAAGGCAGTTCAAGTTGTTTCTCAAAATGGGTATCAAGCAGTAAAAATTCTTGGGATGGTTGATTTGGGGCTTTCTTTTCTATCTTTCAATGAACATATGTTCTAAACAAAAAATAAATTCATTGAGGTTAAGATACACAGTATAATTTTATGAGGAATAACACTGAAAAGGGAAGGCCTACAGCTTTAAACACTTGTTTTCACAATATGATTGTCCTCTCTTTCATCAAGCTATTTACATGCACAACCTGACGGTCTCGCCTTCAGCAATGCCTCAAAGACACACTGGCAGGAAAAAGACAGGTCTTTCTCAAAATCAGGCTGGATACCTGTCCATTTGTTGGTCCATCCAATTACCTTTTAATCTACCTTTTCCTTATTCTGTTGAAACAGGACAGGTGGCTTTAAAAGTGCAAAAAATCAGACAGGTATTCATTCAATCATCAAATATAAGTAGACTACCAGATGATTCATATCCTGTATGATGATAAACACTAGAAATATAAATAGCAAATACTTGCCTAAAACTGGTATACCTATGTAAACTTTTCAAAAGGAAAAAAGACTACAATTATTAATAACACTAGTTAACTATTTATTTTATCTTTCCTTAATCACTTTTCTATTATTGTTGCCATAGAGGCATCTGTGAACATTGTCAAATAATGGATAGAAGAAAAGAGTATCTTTGCTGCACAGAGTGCTAAAATACAAAAAAAAAAGGTTTTGGCATAGGGTTGGAAATGTTTTAACTATTTTTAAGTAATTTGAGGGTGCTTAATCTGAATATCGTATCCATTTTTTACCATTAGTTCTAGTTTTTCCTCGACAGGCTACCGCTATTTTGAAAAAAGTTTGTTTCTAGATCAGAAGAAATTTAGTGTCATACGGACAAAAAAATCTAAAAAAGGTGTTAAAATATTCTTTTTTGTTACATCAATCAGATACAAGTTTTACTTAAGAGATAAGAGGTCATTGTTGATCCTAAATGTCCAGAAAATTGTTTTTAAGTGGTAAAAATTTGCGTTTTTGAGACTTTCTTGAATGTTCTGAATCCGGCACGTCACGTTTGAAATCCTAGCAATAATCTGCCATCATTTTTATATCCCATCTTCCTTGGTATCTCTCCTCCATTGTCTTTATAGCTTGGTAGAATCGCTCGCCATGTCATCACTAACATCACAGAGGTTTTCCAGAAATCGATCCAGGTGGCTGTGAAGAAAATGTACTTTGATGCTCATGTTGATACCAAGAATCCCGAACTTTTTAAGCATGTTGCTTACAATTTCTTTGTAGTTGTCAGCTCTATAGTTTTCAAGGAAGTTCTTAACAACCTCTACATATAATAATCATGCAGCTAACTCCACTTCATTCAGTCACAAATGTTCAATAAATGTGGCGGAAGAAAACAAAAAGAAGCGAAAATCTTTGAGTTACAAAATGTGTTCTTCTGCACATTTTTCATGCTTATGGATCAATACCGATTGGTCTTTCTACAACCCACAAAGAAAAATATGATGCAATAAAAATTGTATTGCAGCATATCAAATATAACTACCACCAATGGGTGATATTGTGACATTGTCAAATAATGGATAGAAGAAAAGAGTATCTTTGCTGCACAGAGTGCTAAAATACAAAAAAAAAAAGGTTTTGGCATAGGGTTGGAAATGTTTTAACTATTTTTAAGTAATTTGAGGGTGCTTAATCTGAATATCGTATCCATTTTTTACCATTAGTTCTAGTTTTTCCTCGACAGGCTACCGCTATTTTGAAAAAAGTTTGTTTCTAGATCAGAAGAAATTTAGTGTCATACGGACAAAAAAATCTAAAAAAGGTGTTAAAATATTCTTTTTTGTTACATCAATCAGATACAAGTTTTACTTAAGAGATAAGAGGTCATTGTTGATCCTAAATGTCCAGAAAATTGTTTTTAAGTGGTAAAAATTTGCGTTTTTGAGACTTTCTTGAATGTTCTGAATCCGGCACGTCACGTTTGAAATCCTAGCAATAATCTGCCATCATTTTTATATCCCATCTTCCTTGGTATCTCTCCTCCATTGTCTTTATAGCTTGGTAGAATCGCTCGCCATGTCATCACTAACATCACAGAGGTTTTCCAGAAATCGATCCAGGTGGCTGTGAAGAAAATGTACTTTGATGCTCATGTTGATACCAAGAATCCCGAACTTTTTAAGCATGTTGCTTACAATTTCTTTGTAGTTGTCAGCTCTATAGTTTTCAAGGAAGTTCTTAACAACCTCTACATATAATAATCATGCAGCTAACTCCACTTCATTCAGTCACAAATGTTCAATAAATGTGGCGGAAGAAAACAAAAAGAAGCGAAAATCTTTGAGTTACAAAATGTGTTCTTCTGCACATTTTTCATGCTTATGGATCAATACCGATTGGTCTTTCTACAACCCACAAAGAAAAATATGATGCAATAAAAATTGTATTGCAGCATATCAAATATAACTACCACCAATGGGTGATATGTGTAGATTTAAAGATGGTGAACTTCTTGCTTGGGCAACAAAGTGATTACATGAAGGATCCATCCTTTCTTTGTTATTGGGACGGTGGAGATAAAGCAAATCACTGGACTAAAAAGTACTGGCCAGTAAGAGATCGACTTATTGTTGGGGGACAGAATACTATTGTTGAGCAATTGGTACCATATCATAAAATAGTGTTTCCCCCTCTGCATATAAAACTAGGGCTTATGAAACAATATGGTAAAGCACTGGATAAAGATGGTGATTGTTTTTAGTATATTTGTAGGAGTTTTCCAAGCTAAGTAATGAAAAGTTAAAAGCTGGTATATTTGATGGACCCAAGATCGACAGTTGATGAGAGAAGTCGTCAACATAATTTGTAGGCTCCCTCCATACCATTGGTATCTCAAATCCCATTGACCTTCTGGCTCCACTTGCCCATTGTCTCAAACGTTCTACACATGTCTTGGAAACAACACGAGGAGCCCATGGTTTGTCTTGGTCTGCTTGCTTTATTCCAAAATGTGCATAATACGCTTTTCGTACAAAGTCTGTTATAGACTTTCTATTGTCTACAGTTTTGTATTCACCACAAATGTGACAAAAGCAATCAGGGTGATTTTTGCAGGATCTTGATGTCATAATTTATTTATACAACTAAAAAATAAGATGAATCATCTGAATCACCTCTTAAATCCATCATCAAAACACAGGCACCATGAATGAATTCTTCTGATCTAAATTAACTCTCTACCAAGAAAAATGTTAGGGAGAAAATTGATCTGTGCAAGTTATCATTTAATAATTGCATTTTAGTTGAATATTATTCATGTTCCCCTGACAACATGCAGACATCACAAGACAACTGTTAAGTGCAAACGAACATACCGCTGCCAAGTGCAAGTTAACACTTAATGACCATGTCAAGGACATAAAAGCCACAAATTAACATTAATAAAAATATCAGACAAAAGGTTTCTATGACCTGGCCATGATCTGCGTGAAGCCAAGTGCACATGGTATCCAAATCTGCTGAAATGTTTAACATGCTTGCAGAATGAAGGCAAGTTACAGAAATTTTCACATTTGAGGTATATCACATATCAGAAAAACTAGAGCTAATCAAAGAAAATACATATGATTTTCAGCACCCAAGAATTACCTAAAAACAGTCTTTACCTTACCAACCCTAAAAATTGTGTTGATCATTGATATTAATTTGAGAGAAATCATAATTTTGTATGTATCATCATCATCATTAGGTGTCATATCCCGCGAGGACGTCGACGATCATGGACTTCCACACCTTCCGGTCTTTAGTGGCCTTGAGTAGCTCCTGGGCTGTCTTGTTCGTCCAATTACTGGTGCTTGCTATGTATGTCAATCTCTGTCTACCTCTGCTTCTTTTTCCATTGACCTTGCCTGTTATGCTGAGGTTTTCCAGCTCTCCTTTTCGAATTACGTGTCCTAAAAACTCCAATTGTCTCTTTCTTATTGTTCTTAAAAGAGAACGCTTCATTCCTGCTCTTCGCAGCACCTCGTCATTTGTTACTCTCTCTGTCCAAGATATTTTCAAAATTCTTCTGAGAAACCACATCTCTGCTGCCTCAATTTGTTTTTCCATCCTTTT
>RDPX01000238.1:845350-855930 GCA_003991215.1 Morbakka virulenta | reverse complement strand
CTCTTCTTTTCGCATTACGTGTCCTAAAAACTCCAATTGTCTCTTTCTTATTGTTCTCAAAAGAGAACGCTTCATTCCTGCTCTTCGCAGCACCTCGTCATTTGTTACTCTCTCTGTCCAAGATATTTTCAAAATTCTTCTGAGAAACCACATCTCTGCTGCCTCAATTTGTTTTTCCATCCTTTTTGGGATTGTCCAGCATTCACAGCCATAAGTGAGAAAGGATAGCACGTAGCAATTTAACATTCTGATTTTGGTAGAAATTGAAACATTGTTATTTTTCAGTATGCTCCCAAGCTTTTCAAATGCAACTTTTGCCATTCCGATTCGCTCCCGGATTTCCCAATCACATTTGCCATCTATGGTTATCATGCTGCCAAGATAGTTAAACCGTTGCACTTGTTTTATGAATTCATTTCCAATTTGTAACTTGCACTGTTTTTCGACTTTCCCTTTGCTGATTACCATGCACTCTGTCTTGTATGTATCACTGATCATTAAAGATTCCATAGTATTTGGCTTGTCAATCTGGTTTAATAATGGCTTCATTACATATTTTGGAGGTATTTTGACCAAGACATAAGTAATGACGATATATTTGAGATTTAAAAGGCATCGCTGTTGTTCTTCAGATAGGATACACAGTTTCCTGTCAAGTACAAACAATAGATTTGGCCTGAATCTTTGACGAGTTTTTCCTTTGTACAGAACAATGTTAGGTAGTTTTTCTATATGGAGCAACTACCTTTAACGTACTATTATCTGTTTTAAGATATCTTCACACTGTTTAATCTTACTTACTTACTTACTTACTTACTAACTTGGGCTCATAGCCCACAGATAAGCATAGAGCATCGACGAGCGCTCGCCATCGCACTCTGTTTTGGGAATCTCTTGCTACTTTAGACCAGTTTGTTCCCTCAGATGTAAGTCTCAGCTGTCCTGTCTGTAGCCACCTTATTTCACTTAGACCCAACACTTCGACGTTATACCTTTTCATTTCTCTTGCTACCTGAAAAGGTCTTCCTGTTTCGTACATAGCCCTGATGTCCCAAGTGGCTATCCTAGTTTTTGCCTTTGGGGTTAGAAGGAGAATCGGCCTTGCAGCTTCCACTTGGCTTTCACTGCGATGCGTCGTGTGTCTCTTAGGTTGAGTCCCTTCTTCCCTTTGGCAAATGTCTTAGTTTGCTTTCGTCGATGCTTCTGTAGCTTTGGTATTTTTACAGGGCGGGGTTCTGACCCCACGCCCAGCCTTCCTTCTTTATCCGGGCTTAGTACTGGCTGTGTTATCCAAAAGTATCACAGGCGAAGTTGCTATTTAATCATATTCCCCAGTAAATTCTTTTGAATTTTAAGGATTGGTTTTTCATCGAAACATTCATTGTTTGAAATTCAAAACTTGAAGAAAAGCGGAATCAAGTCTGTCCTTAAACAATTAACAAGAAATTTTAAGTAAAGATTGTTATCCTCCAGCTTGCAGAATGTTGTCTGAAAATGTAGAAAATGTTTGGAACAACTACTTGGCTTTAGTTCAGATACCAAAAGCTGATAAGGTATAAAAACAATTAATCTTTTCTGGCATTGAATATATTAATAATTAGTTAGAAACAATGTTTTCTCTTTTCTTATGCGCTTAAATCAAAAGTCGGAATGTGAAAGTACAGTATTTCTTCTGTTAAAAGTGGTGGCACAAAATTACTTTAGGCACGTTTTGTTGAACACGTAATTGAAGGCTTATTTTCGTAAAATTTTTCTATGACTGTTTATGTCAAGGAGAATTTGAATGTGTAGTTGAAGGTAACGTGATGGCACCCAGTTATTTGCTACAGATTCAGTGAATTGTTTAAGCGAGGAGGAAAGTTTTCAAGAGAGAGATGATAGAGCCGTTCGATATCTGTGGAATAACATTAGACAATCCTCTAAAGCTTTCCTGTTACCTTAAAACCGAAACTGATAAGTCAGAAGGCGAAAATGAAATACTCCTCGACGATATTGACGATACCATGCTGGGCGATATTAGCTTTGTTCGAGCTTGTAATGGAATTTTCACGTTTGTAACAGGTGTTTAGGCTTAAATATGAGATCAGTATTTAGCAGTTTTGTTTCCTTTTTCACACTGATTATCTCTTTATTCAGTTTCGGGTTATGTGTGCTCGGCTAATATCGAGAGTCGGATATATTGAAAAAATACGGTAGTTCTTGAGATCCAGTGACATATGTTGCTAATATTCCAATTTAAGACATTAAATTTATGGTTCAAGATTTAAATTTACTGGGGGAAACAACAGCCGTTTTTTTATTATTTCAATAATTAATTATTATTTCTGAACTTGTCGAGGGAAAATAAACAATTTTTTTTCTTTTTTTTTCTTGCTTTATGGTGTGTTAGTAACAAAGATCCAACCTGTGGGGTTTTTTTTGCAAAAGAAATGGGAAGAAGTTAGAAAAGGAAGGCTGTAATGACTTATTCTCTATAAAACATACTCAGAACAAAAATAACATAGTTATGGGGTAAGAGAGACTACTGTTTTGATGTAGTATGCCCAATGAAATCAACCATAGTTTAACTTTGAGCTTATATTGTAGTTCAGCTAACTTATGAAAACTCTGCGTGTTCCTATCTTTCTCTATCATTGGCCAAACTGTAATATTAAATACTGTAATTTATTTTATGACGCTATCTTACCTTATATATTTAAGCGTTTTGCAATTTTTTTCGAGATTTTCATTGATAGTAATACTTTCCTCGTTATCAAGCGGAGACTTTTCTAACCGATTGTTTCTACTATGACGTATGTAGGTGACGCAAGAGATAGTACAGTAAAAAGTGACAAAGACCAGTCAAAAGAAATGACTTTTAAAAATTTTCTCGGTAAAATAACCAGAGAGGATTTTTTATGGGTTAAGAGCTGCACATGGCACAATACCACCAAGTTTATTCAGCTGTGAAGAAAAGTCAGAAAAAGACGAAGGTAAAGCACTCATAGGCGAGAGTTTCACAACTTAGCCCTGTAAGGAAAAAACTATTTTCATAGAAAGATTGATTACAACGAAAAAAGAGTAAAGACGTTGAGAGAAGAGAGTCACAGTAGTAGGTGGCAGAAAGGATAGCTCATTAGAACACTTCTCCTGATAATACATATAAAAGGGACTAAAATTTCCCCTAAAGGATAGAAGTTGAAGAGTTGCAGGAAGACCTGGACTTGTTAAGCTGTAAGCACATCTCTGAACTCGACCAAGAGCATTAAGATAAGATGAAGGATTACCTATCCAGATGTGAGAACAGTACTCCATGCAAGAACTGATAATTTTTACAAATAAAAGTTTCCTCTTGAGTAAAGTCCTCTCTAAAGCGATACAAAAACAACCTTTTAAGAAGCAAGCACCAATAGACTGAATAAAAGAACTCCAATAAAGATCGGGACGGGGAAAATAAAAAACCCAAACATCCTCATTAATCATTATTCCTCAGCAGGAAACATAACCTTACCAAGGTTACTGGTTGGATATAGTCTCATTCAGTATGACACAGATTTTACGATTAGAGACAATGGACTTAATGAAACGACAGACTCTTCCACAGATGCCACGAACAAAATGTTTATGAATCAAGCCAGCGTGTCACACCTTATCAATTCCTTTGGAAATACCCAGAACTGCAGCATGTCCTTCAAGAGACTTATCCATAATCCTGTAGATACATTCCATCTTTACTATCAAAAGATTGCCAGTAGAACAACATCTTCGAATCCATTCAGAACATCAACAAAAAGATCTAGTTTCCAATACATTAGTAAATAGTTTAAAGATCTTTCTAATAAAAAACAGAAGACCTACGGGGTGATATCTTTCAGGATAGGGTAGACAATTTTTGAGGACCGAGTCAGCATTAGAAAGTTTCCAGAAAGGCGGATAAAAAGACTTCGATAGCCAAAAATTGTAAAGTTTGAGTAGAAAGAAAGATAGCTCAGAAACACACTCCTGATCGACATTACCGAAATCTAACCTGCAGTCCGAGCTTTTGGTTGATCAACCCCATAAGAACCCTTTGCAATCAACCTTGGGTTTTCGGTTACAGAACCCAAAGATGATTAGTTTAAGAAGGGAAATGTGGCCGAAAAAAGTGTCATACAGAAAAAGATTTGTAGCAAACAAACGGAAAAAGAAAAAAAGACCAATAGTTTTCCTAGAGGTCAGAGAGAAATCAAACACGACCAAGAAGTAAAGGAAACGGTGACTTACAGAAATTAAAAGACAATTATAAATCTTCTAGAAATCTTAACTTCCAAGCAGTTGGGAAAAATACATTCATCAATTTACTAAGCTTGGCGAGATTTAGCATTAAAATTCGTCCTTTTAGAAGCAAAAGAAATTGTAAAAAAAACCACCTAATTAAGAAGTATTTTTTCCTATTGTGGAGTTTCACTAGTATTATTTATTTTTGTTTAATAATGTTTAAATTTCGTATTCACATATATTGTTTACGACTTTTCCTAATGCTAAAGATAGTTAAAACTGGAGATAAGGGCGATGCTTACTTTGGAGAAAGGAGGGAGGGGGTACTTATCTGAAATGGAGCACTATTTTTTGTCAAATAGGGTACAAGGCACATTATTTCGAGAGGAAACGATTATCATTGAAACATACTTGAATGGTGTTTTTATTCGAGGAAGGCGTTTTCCTTGAACTGGACGCTTAACCTGGTAATTAGAGTAGGGAAAAAACGAAAAATTGGGAATTACAATAGAGTCTGCTCATTGTGCTATTAAAATCAAAATCGAGGTTAGGGAAGTGAGTATGTAATATTCTCACCTTGAAAACAAGACATTTATCAATAACTATATTGTCACCAGGATGTAAAGCTGGAATAAGGAGGTTAAGATTAAATACAATAAGATAAAGAGGGTAAAGGAAACAGAAAATTAATCAATTTTTTGCCATGAAATATCTTTAAGACATATATCTCACAAAGGCTATTACGCTCTTTCTGTACAAAAAGCATACAATTTGGGAAATAAAACTTCTTCAATTTCAGCGAGCATTAAAATCGGTTCTCGGCAATATTTGCGAACTTCACTAGAAAACACATGTTTCACAAATACGTCTTTGATATTAGGTAAAGAAACGATAACTCGGCTATCTTAGTATACATTATAAACAAGCTTTTATAGGTTATATGTATTTGACTTTATCTTCTAGTGTACAAATGTACACCTCTACAATTGCTAATAATCCTTTACCACCAACCAGAAAGATTTGACAAAATAATTAACTTTATCCAGGAGGCTACGGCAATTATTTTAAGCATATTATTCAACACTTTTAACAACTTTTAGTATCAGAAGCTCCTGGTACTAAACTCTGTTATTTGTTTTCCATAAAATTTTTATATTTCTGAAGGGGCAAAAGATTAAACTATTATTAGGTACACCTCATACTTTTGGCACTGTGCCAAAAGTAAATATACATAGACACATATACAGTACATAATACATATCATTAAACTTAGACAGACATTACATTACTCATTACATAAGCAAGCAGGTATATATAAAATACTGTAGAATTAAGAAATAGCATGAGCAATCATCGTAGTCTAAGTCAACTATTATCTTAGAGTAATGATGTCATCCAATGTGACGTCACAGTATGTTTCAGTGTATAAGCTGATGTTGTCAGATGATAAAAGTTTGCGAGTTATTTTCAACAGAATAGTACGAGTCCTTTCTAGGGTTAGAATATCATTTAAAAAAAAGAAAGAAAGAAAAATGGAATATTAAACGAGGAGGGTTTTTTCCCCTATTTTCTGGATTTTGATACTACAAAATGCTACATTATATACGTCCTATCACAAAAATATGATTAATATTTCAACAACTTAAAGCAATCATTTTAAATTAAAATGAGCATTTCAGTGAATAAGCATAAGTGACTTATTTTAATGCTGGTAGGTAAAGGTGACTACATTTGTAGGTTTCACTTAGAACTTGTGTTAAATGAAATTGAAGTAACATCTCTCTTACTTATAAATCAATGGAATAACATAGCAATGTTGTGCGAATTATTTACTATTTGTGCTATTATTATTACTAGTATTATTATTTAAATTATTATTGCTAGATTGCCTGCTCAACAATCGTTCTAGTATGTGCCACATAATTAATCTCCTACAAGAAATGAGAAATGATATCTTATTTTGGATTTAATTGTCGGTCTATTAAAATTGATTAATTTGGTAGAAAACAATCTTTAACTTTTTATTTACTATTAAATTTTTTTCTTCCTGATATTTATTACTACAGGAGACTCCTAGACAATGGGTGGCTCCATCCACTGGCAGCGTAAAAGATATTGACTGACATTAGGTCAAAAAACAGGGGCCATAATGAAAATAACGTCTTCATGATCTGTATTATGCTACCTCTGCCACCGTTTCTCTAGATTACCGTCCCGCCTGTTTATTTTGTTCTTTTTTGTTTCTGTTTACTCTTATTTTTTAACTATTTCGGATAACATCATGTATTATGTTCTTAACATTTACCTTTGAACATTTTTTATTTTTTTGTTAGTGGCGAATTAATACATACATACAAAAAAGAGTCTGCAGGAACTACGAAAACGAAAGAATATTGAAAGATTAGACACATTTGCAGAAAGGAAAATAATCAGCTCCTAAAGATAGCGGTATTACGGATGGCAGACTGTAAGAGGAGGATTGAAAGAATGGGGTTCCTACGGACAAACTAAAAGTAAAATTAGTGTGGCCGTAATTCAGCAGGCCCTGTGTCATGGGTAAGGAGCCTTGTGTGAAGAAGGTAGCGCCACAATGCTGCTGTGGAAGCCTGCCGCTTGACTGTCAGCCCATGCAAAAAAATAATTAAAGGAATTAATGAATTTTTACTGCAGATTAGTGTTAATATAAATATTAAATTATTATATATATTAAATTATTATATGTATTATATTATTATATTGTTATATATATTATATTATTATATATATTATATTATATATACATATTATATATATATATCTATTGTCTAACTTAAAGTTTTCAATTAAATTGAAAAACATTATAAGACGAACACTAAAACTGAGTTGTCAAATTGTTAAAAATTTGTCAGGTAGGCAAACACAAAGAAAACGGAATGACTTTATTGTCACAGTGTTTCTGGAAAAATTTCTGTATCATCATCTTGAATTTTCGAATAAGGATTCAAACTGATGATTTAAAGGGTGTTTTTTTCCGCCTGGTATAAGAAGGCTTATTTAATGAAGGGTCCTAATCAAAATTATCAAAATTAGAGGAAATGCCAATTTATAACCAATAACCAATTTATGCATCGAACTGGTTTGGAACCAGTGTCTTTGGCTTTTATGACTATGGTTTTTATGACTATGGTTTTTATGACTATGGTTTTTATGACTATGGTTTTTATGACTATGGTTTTTATGACTATGGTTTTTATGACTATGGTTTTTATGACTATGGTTTTTATAAGTATGGTTTTTATAACTATGGTTTTTATGACTATGGTTTTTATAACTATGGTTTTTATGACTATGGTTTTTATAACTATGGTTTTTATGACTATGGTTTTTATGACTATGGTTTTTATGACTATGGTTTTTATGACTATGGTTTTTATGACTATGGTTTTTATGACTATGGTTTTTATGACTATGGTTTTTATGACTATGGTTTTTATGACTATGGTTTTTATGACTATGGTTTTTATGACTATGGTTTTTATGACTATGGTTTTTATGACTATGGTTTTTATGACTATGGTTTTTATGACTATGGTTTTTATGACTATGGTTTTTATGACTATGGTTTTTATGACTATGGTTTTTATGACTATGGTTTTTATGACTATGGTTTTTATGACTATGGTTTTTATGACTATGGTTTTTATGACTATGGTTTTTATGACTATGGTTTTTATGACTATGGTTTTTATGACTATGGTTTTTATGACTATGGTTTTTATGACTATGGTTTTTATGACTATGGTTTTTATGACTATGGTTTTTATGACTATGGTTTTTATGACTATGGTTTTTATGACTATGGTTTTTATGACTATGGTTTTTATGACTATGGTTTTTATGACTATGGTTTTTATGACTATGGTTTTTATGACTATGGTTTTTATGACTATGGTTTTTATGACTATGGTTTTTATGACTATGGCTTTTATAACTATGGCTTTTATTACTATGGTTGTTATGACTATGGTTTTTATGACTATGGTTATTATGACTATGGTTTTTATAAATATGGTTTTTATGACTATGGTTTTTATAAGTATGGTTTTTTGACTATGGTTTTTATGACTATGGTTTTTATGACTATGGTTTTTATGACTGTGGCTTTTATAACTATGGCTTTTATGACTATGGTTGTTATGACTATGGTTTTTATGACTATGGCTTTTATGACTATGGTTTTTATGATGATGGTTTTTATGCTATGTCAGCTCTTGATCCTACATTCTTATTCAAATCATATTTCAACTACATCTTCCAATTGCCAATTTTCCCCTATTATTTTCAAAATGTATTCTTGGGCTTAGAAGAAGAAAATTGGTTTTAACACTGTTTTATTAAAAATATCAAGACTATTAATATCCATCAATTCTGCCGATATCGTTCGTTGGGGTAAGGTAAAGTAGGAATTATTAATTTTCTTTTGATTTGCCCGAATGTAACAGGCATACCTCGAGAAATAAAACAGTAGGAAGGAGAAGATTTACCTCAACGAAATTAATGTGAACTACAGGGGCAGAACAGTTAACGCCCAAGTAAAAACCGGGACATGGTAATGAAAATAAGCAATTAAATTTTTTCGATGAACAACTTCAGCAATCTCTTTAATTTGAAACAGACGACATTTAAGAAGCAAATGCAGACACGTGATCTTTGAAGAAATTTGTTAAAAAAAATATCAAATGTCCAAACGATAGAATGGTCATGGAAGGATCGGTTGTAGCATCACGCGAAGACAACAATGCCATAATGTCACAACGGTGTAGACCCTCGTCAACATAAATCATAACCATCAATTTACAGAAAGAAGTTAATTTTATTTGCATATTATGTGGGCATGGTAGTCTTAACTTTCTAATAGAGGAAACATTAGGGGGCCAATAATTTCGATTAAATACTTTCATTTCTGATCAATCTTAAAGGCAATAAGCTGCTCCATCGCATTTTTGGATTATTTTATTATAGCAGAATATGTTAGCGAACATTCACATAGAATCCATAAATAAGTTACAATTTTTCACCCACATAAGTCGTTTAATGTGCTGTTGGATACTTTTTCTTCAGCATACAATATGTTTTTGCCGTCAAATATAGAAAAGCGGCGCAATCAAATTTATTTTATTTCAATTCTTTACCAATATTCAGTTACAGTAAAATTTAGCAGGTCAGTGGCAAGTAACTTTAATAGTCTGCTAACCTACTTCCAAATCTAAATTTGAATTCATCTTAATTTATGACCAGGGAAAGAAATTTATGCCAAAAATTTATGACCTCCATATTCTTGAATGAAACAATACTCTTCTTCAAAAACATACTTATTACTCAATTTTTCTATTACATTCACAAAGAAAACGATGTCTCAAAGGCTAGAGGAGACAGCATTTAGCCTGTCGCTTTAATGCAATAATTAGACGACGTTTTAAAGGGTAAAAGTAGGTATAATTTCTCGCGAAAACTAAAAATAAAAGACTTAATTTAACAGTTTAGCTTGTTTATTAACAAATACTATTTACTTATTTATATCACAGTTCAAAGTCTGAAAAAGACAAGATTAATTATGAATAATCTACTGAAGAGGTATTCAGCTAAAAAACATATGTTCATTATATTATTTAGAGCTAGTTAAAAAACAAGTTATAGAGACTCTATCCGGCATGTGTAGCTCTGAGTACAAATATAGTGGCTGAAACGCATGACCAGGTGCCTGGAGTGAAAATTAGGGTTCATTTTGTTTTAAAATACACTCCTATTTTGTGAACTAAAATGAAATCTTCCATTCAAGTTTTTGTCAGTAAAATTATTTTTCTGATATTCTTGAAAATAAGAAAGCATTCCCAAAATTAGACAGAATATGTAATCAAGGAACAAATGACATACAAAAAAGCGTCAAGGTTTGAAGAATCGTGTTTCTATGTTAAAGAACAGACGTAAAATTTAGACTTTTTAAAATATTACTTGTGACCTTGAACTGGAGCAAAAGAAAGGAGAGAAAAGTCTGTAAGGCAGGTAATTCCAAAGATAACATGATATTATTTTTAAATATCTCATTAAAGAACAAAAGCAAGAACGACCAAGAGGTCTGTATATGCATAGAGAGAAAAAAAGAGAGAGGGAAAAAGATAGGTAGATAGAGAGAGAGAGAGAGAGAGAGAGAGAGAGAGAGGGAGAGAGAGAGAGAGAGAGAGAGAGAGTGAGAGGGGGGGGGAGGGAGTGAGAGAAGAGAGTGAGAGAGAGAGAGAGAGGGAAGGAGAGTGAGAGAGTGAGAGAGAGAATGAAAGAGTGAGAGCAAAAGAGAGTGAGAGAGAGAG
>RDPX01000238.1:825608-839250 GCA_003991215.1 Morbakka virulenta | reverse complement strand
AAAAACCGCAAACTATTATGCAATTAACTGAACGAACTGAAATCCTCGCGTTATTCTGTCATTTACTGTATTACATCTACTAAGTCTGTAGATATTCAACGACCCGCAAAGCATCACTGCACTATGACATTAATTCAAGCCTCTCTTTCAATTATATTAGCCGCCCCCAAAAGAGACCAAACTTTAAATCGGCCCAAGGTCCTCTGTTCAACAATAAAACCATTTTATGTAAATGATTAATTTGCGTTTCATAATCCAAAAAGGATAGAGAAATTACCATAAGATTTATGGTAATTTATGTAATTTATGTAATTTATGTTTAGTACTATCAAAGATGAAGTTACCAGCACTTGCTTGATTAAGGATAAATCTTATGTCTTATATGGAAATTCTTAAAAATTTAAAAGCACTGAAACATTGTTAATAAATTATGTCCCTATCATCATTTTCCCATGTCATCAAAACGTCTTATGGTAAATGTCATGTACAATTTTGCAAACTAGTTCTTAAAGAAGTGGAAAAGATATTATCAAATAATGAACATTATTAATTACTGGATTAAACACAGAACAAGCTCTACCAGTATTTAATATACAGGTTTTTCATATCTAGTTAATGTCCAAATAAATCTGTTTTGAATGAGTGAAGTAAACGATTTACTTTGATTACTAATACTGTTAATAATAAAAGGAACATTATGTCAAAACCCTTTTTTTTCTTTCTCGTTTCACCTGACATCAACAATAAAGTAATGAATTGATGTACCTTCTGTTATAACCAATTGACTTTCCTTTATGCTCCTATGGAAGGGTACAAACTGTATCTACTATAAAATTCCGATCTATTATTTTCTTCAGGTCGCCTCATTTTTTTTTTCGACTGTTACTGAACCATAGATCAGTGCTCTTTTCTCATGTAAAAGTAAGTATCGAGAGGTATTGGATTGAAAATACAAGAGATAAAATGGTGTCGTCACACTTGGCTATAAACAACTCTATATGTATTTAAAGCCAGTCACCTGACTTCAGGAGAAAAGATATTTACAGCAAACAATACCTTGTCGACAATATTCATCTTCCATTTTAATTGGAGAAAGAATACGTTTTGGGATCCAAAAGTCATAGTGATTTGATCAATACGACTGTCATCTAATGTGACTTGTTAAATTGATTCATATATTCCAGTTTCATTCGTAAGGTCTCATTTTGTTTTTTCCTGTACAGTCTAGAGGGAACATTAAAGAAATTCTCAATGATAACTTTTGAATTGACCTAGATTTAGGTAAGCATGGCTATTAAGTGATGTTTGTACTTGTATCCCAACACTGTCGAAAAACACCATCCACAACACATCTTGGCTTTTCTTGCGACCTGACATTTGCAGCATATTCCGCTGCATTTATTACTTTTTCATCCCTGTCAGGCCCCGCTCTCTTGCTGCAGTGACTTTACATTTAATTGAGCTTTCATCACATACATATGTATATTAGTGTTTATCTTGACAACTTATACGTTACACAATGCTCTGTGTCTTTTTTATAGTACACGTTTTAACAGTTCGGCAACATATGAGTCTACTGTTTTTTTGTGTTATTTTCGTAGAACACTTTCTTAGATATGTGCAACCTATGAGTCTACTGTTTCTCTGTATGTTTCGTATGGCTGATCTCGTCACATCTTCACAATATAACATCTGGCTTCATTTAGGTAAGTGATAAAAGGCTAGAACTATTTTCTTGTTTTGAACTTGAAGATTTTAACATTGTAGATCATACCCAATATTTGGATCTGCAGTTTCACGGTATTCCTTTCCCATGGTTGTGTACACTTCCAGTTTCATCTATGTCGCCTTGTTGTGATCTAAAAAGGCAATGTAGTAGCAATAAAATAAAAAATAAGACAAATTAAGACATAGTTGCCCAAAGTGCAAAGTGTAAAACATTTTTGAGCAGGTTAACTCAAAATTTTAGGACAATAAGTTGAATTTTAAGCTTTAACTGGCCTGTACCTCTAGAGGTGGACTCCTCGTATAATATCAGATCTATGCATTGACAGATTTTGATTTGTTAACGGGAAAGCAGTGATCACAATTTAATAGAATACAGTCTGGTCACGGACACACAGAGGTCAATCTTCAAATATAAGGTTACGTTTGCGATCATATGACCAGGATACGAAATTGATTTCCAAGACATGAATCTCCTAGTGGTACAGTGCCTTTGTGCATACACAAGAGGTGGCTTTACCACGATACATGAAGCCGGATAACCAGTGGTTGAACAAGGTGGGAAAAGAATTTTAACGATACAAGGCAATAACTTTTATTAAGCCTCACAATTTTCAAGTTGAAAAGTTTTGAAATTTCAGTACAATTTGGTTGTGATGATCATCGATAATATTATATGTCATTCTCTAAGTCTGAAGATGTCAATAATGACAAAACTATTCACCAGAAGATTATGATATGTCATTTTTGTGGTTGGTTCTCTTTCACAATTTTATTTTCAATTCATTTTTCACTTTTTTGTGCAGAGTATATAAAACAAAATTTATTTTTTTTGGGGGGGGGGGATGGGGCGTGCTAGAACTTTTGGCTGCTTTTCTGTTTTATCCTTTCGTTCAAACAAATATTACTCATGTAATTTTCAGCATCATTTGAATTTTTTATCCTTAAAATTAAAAAAAAATGACATAGAAGATGGAATTGAAATATGTAACAAATAAACAGCAGAAAGACTGAGAAGAAGAAAAGAGGATAAAGAAGGCAAATTATATAAACAAAAAAGAAAATTGTAAGATATTGAATAAAGAGAAAAAATGAAATTAAATGGTGAATAAGAAATATCTAACAGAGAATCAAGTGAAGCGACGAAGGAAAAGGTTTAAGAATCAGAAAAGTAAGACAACAGAAAATGGAGGAAAGGAGATAGAAGAGGTAAACGACAACGAAATAAAAGGAACAGAGTAAAATATGAAGACCACCTGTTAATATTCATAAGAAAAGAGTCCAAATGAGAGGAAAAGAAAAAAACAGAAGAAGTGATATTGAACAAAAAAATAGAAGTAAGTAAGAATGAATTGAATAATTTTCAACAGGTTTTTTTGTTGCCGTTTTAGGGATAAGCTAGCCTCTGCTCATTAGCACAGAGAGACAACAAAACAACAAGACAGTAAGACAGCAAGACAGACAACAAGAATTCCTGGATTTCGCCAGCTGGTATGTTTATGGTAGGAAACATTATTTTTTAGAAAGCACCTCATCTTCAGTCTTTACCATTGCATATCCTGTAGTTTTTATAGCGTTTGGGAGTAAATAAAAGGCAAATTAATGTAAACGGCAAATATCCAGAAATAAAGCGCATAGGAAATTCTCAAAATTGTATAGAGAAGAAAACGTTTCTGCAGATATGAAAATATACGAATGCAGTTACATCTTTAACTGTTTTCAAACAAATTATTTAACACTGCTTTGCTGCTTTTAGAAGATCACATACCATTTCTGAATTGTGATACGATAAACTTCATTAAACTTTCTTATTAAGTAATTTTGTTATTTACTTATTAAACCCAGCTTTTTAAGTAAATTTTCCAAAAAATTTTCCAAAACATTTTCCAAAAAAATTTAGAATTTCGCTTTACCAAGGTATCGCAGTTTCTGTGCAGCTATGTTTTACGAAAGGAATAATTATTCCATCCTACAGTTGAACCTGTTAACCATTTGAAAATACAGCTAAAACATACCATTATAAACCACAACAGTTAGAAATCATTACAAAAATTTGGATGCAAGAAGTTGTAATTATGTATCACTCAAATGGTTCTTTTCCCCATAAGCTGCTTTAGGAAGGCAGAATCCTGCTTTTATTTGAATATCTGTGATTACATCACAGATCTTCTTTCCCTCCCTCAATCCTCGAGGGAATGACCAATAATTCTTGTTGCGTAATTACATATGTTGCTTGATCGAACATGTTACACTATCACACATGTTACATTAGAAGAAATATTTTGTTTTAAAGTATATAAAGTGCAAAAATCTTCAGAAATAAATACAATGAAGTAATTAATATTTAAATAGATATTCCCAAGTTGGTGAATGAATAAAACAACAAAACAACCAGCCCCAAATACCAGGAAGCAGATAAAGAATATTAACATTAAATTCTAGAAATATATTATCCCTTGATACCCAGGGAAATACAAAACGAAAAAAAATATTTTAGTCTTTGTCCAAGAAACATTGACAATTCTTCTGGGTATACAGCTTTTGTAATTCTCTTGTTAAAACTAAAAGAAAAAGGTTCTAAAGGCAGTTATCTCTGGGACACAGAACATGGAATTCAGCATCAGAGAAAGAAGTCTAGGTTGAGGATTGCAACTTTTTAATGACTTTTAATTTGTAAATAGAGAAATGCTACTAAAATTGTAAAGAAAAACCAAAAAGTTTCTAGAGAGTTCAGAATCTTGTTAAAAATATGGAAATATCTGGGATTGGAGATATCTGAAATATTGAGATCACTTCCTTGAGTTCAGCTCTCTTGAGTTCAGTCCTTTTGAGTCCAGTTCCCTAAAGAAAACGTTTCAGGTCTCAGGGTTGGTCTCCTGCTCTAATCCTTAGTGAAGATTCAGCCTCGAGAAATAATAGTATTTTTACAAAAATCAAAGGCTTGAACATAACGGGATCTCTTTTCAATTATGTATTTGTTAAACACTATGCCTATATAGAACTTGTAGTAATGGTTCGTTTTGGGGCTATTTCCCCCTACTCCATGCTGACTTCATATATTTTGTCTATAATATCACACAGTATTGAGTTTTCTTGGATAACATATCGTTTATCTATCATGTACGATGTAGGAACAGCTCCAATTGAAGTAATTACTATTTGGAAGATTCTTTTACGATAGACCTCTCTTACATGATTAAAACTATGAATAAGACACATCTTGTTTTCGAGGTTTCTTGGTCGTAGGCAAAAACAGCGTTCACATTTGAAGGATGTGTTCAAGGATGCATAACCGAGACCAAAACATCGAAAACGTTTCGAAAACATCGAGAACCGATATTCGACTAGTCGTTGACAAAATGTGTTCTTGCAGCAGAAGCACCGTGCATTGCTTTATGGGCAATTTCTACTTAAATTCAACCTTTGAAAGTTAAGTTACATGACTAAAGCTATATTTTCCTGCAAGAATATACACAATTCTGAATCACGTTCTAATTTAATGCCGCTATCGGCAATTCCACTCTGGATATATAGAAACAAAGGAATGAAACAGCACAATTGCCTTTTCTCTATATCTCCATTTACACTCCCCCCCCCTCCTCGCCAAGAAAACAACTATTTATTTACACACACACACACACACACACACACACACAAACATGCACAGACAGACAGACACACACACAAATATATATATATAATTATATATATACTGTCTCTTATAACCATCAAGCTGTTTTTAAGAAACAACACTATTAGTACCCGCCCCCAAAAGAGAACAAACNCACAATTCTGAATCACGTTCTAATTTAATGCCGCTATCGGCAATTCCACTCTGGATATATAGAAACAAAGGAATGAAACAGAACAATTACCTTTTCTCTATATCTCCATTTACACTCCCCCCCCTCCTCGCCAAGAAAACAACTATTTATTTACACACACACACACACACACACACACACACACACACACGAACATGCACAGACAGACAGACAGACACACAAATATATATATATATATATTTATATATATATATTTATATTTATATATATATATATTTATATATATATTTATATATATATATTTATATATATATATTTATATATGTATATATTTATATATATATTTATATATGTATATATTTATATATATATATATATATTTATATATATATATATATAGTGAAACACTCAGAAAACTTTAGCCAAAGATGCAACTGTCTGATAAAATGACAATAATGGTACAATCCATACATGAGCTATCCACACCACAACACAAAGGACAACACAACGAAAAACATAAGAATGAACTATCTGCAGAGAGAAAGAAAAATAATGTATGAAGGCTAGAACTACGGTGAAGCGTGATGAAAAATGTTAAATTATAGATGACTAAGAATAATGATTAAGATGATAATTATGACTAAGAATAAAGTAGATATCATGGATCATCAGTCGATTACCATGTCAACCATTTCGGGCATTTATATATATATATATATATATATATATATATATAATTATATATTATATATGTATGTTTCTTTGTATATTTATAATTTTGACCCAAAGCAAGGTATTTCAAGAAAAGCAGTGTTTGAAAAAGAATAAAATAGATTCATTGCAAAGTTTATTTCTTAAAATGTTTTTAAGTATTCACAATTTATTAACTGTTTGTCTGCTTGTGGAGTCAACTCCTGATTTGTCAGAGTGAATTTTATCATTGGTATTAGAAAGAATCAATGGAAAGTGTATAAATTGCTACTACATATATACATATATCCAGTGATTATTCTAGGATGTGCGCAGAGAGGCCAAGGTCCTCTGTTATTTTGGGGGAATTATGAGGGGAACAGACCCCCATGCAACTCTGTATATTGAGCGTGTTTTTAAAAATTATCTTATTGTTCTCAAGTCTAAATGTCTTATTGGCAAAGGCCTTGGCTTCGAATACACATCGATTGCCTGGCCAAGACGCACAATCTACTTGTGAGTGCATCTTTGATACTTAAGCAAAGTACTCATTTGACAAAGTGTACCTTGTCAAAATCTTGTTGCCTTTGTTTGTGATAATATATCAGTAATACTTGGTGTTAAAAGTGGTGTTGGAAAAAGCTGAAAAAGCACATCCCTGCAATGTTCTTGTGGCACCGTCTGAACTATCATCTATAATACTTGGTGTTAAAAGTGGTGTTGGAAAAAGCTGAAAAAGCAGATCCCTGCAATGTTCTTGTGGCACCGTCTGAACCATCATCTATAATACTTGGTGTTAAAAGTGGTGTTGGAAAAAGCTGAAAAAGCAGATCCCTGCAATGTTCTTGTGGTACCGTCTGAACCATCATCTAGAGCTTTTTGTTTCGGATGACGTGAAATCAGTTAAGCGTTTGTCAACAAACAAACGGAATTCAAGAAATTACATCCAAATGTGACATTAAAATGAGAAAGGTTGGAAAGTACCCTTTACCTACAGAACAGCATACGATGGAATAGTACAAAAGCTACAAACAAAGGATTTTGTAGAATATGTGGCTGTAATTAAAGATAAGTGCTTGTTGCGACTCTTAAAATTGTTATCTACACACTTTTGTTTGGTTTAGCATTTCTTATTATATTCGCATCAATAAAATATTAGCGTGGTAATAATAAGCTACATCCATTCAGATGACGTTGCCTCTGGAGCTCCCTGTGTTAATTTTTTTACATATAATCACTGCTCAGACACAACATTAAGAGATTATTGTCCTGTGTGAATGTGTTTGTTAAATGACGAGGCAGAAGTATTTGGTAAAAGGGGGTAACAGAACTTTAGAACTGCTCAGGATTATAATTACTAGTCTTATTCACATAATTTTATAGTTATGACCAGTGTTTAGCCTTTGAATGTATCCTGAGTATTTCAGTACATTACTCATTTGGTGACTTTTTAATTTTTCTCCCTCTGCATGGTAGCTTTATCATGAAAAAAATAAGTAGATGACGAGTGCCAGCTTTTTACGTCTGAATAGATTCATACAAAGTATGGCTGTGAAAATGAAGTGTGACAAATGAACAAAAATTACACAGCTTACCAACATCCCACTGTGCCTGATATGAAGGGTGAAATATTTCGCTGTATTTAGCACTCTGCTTAAATAAGTTAACATTCCTCGAGAGGCACGTCAGAGACTTTCAGATGATACTCACGAGAAAAATGTCCCAGCTAAACTAGACAGGTAATTTTCCTGGTTTGATGGTTTTGATATCCTGTTGGATTTTTCTCATTCTCTCTTTGATAGTTAATTTTCTCATATAAACAGCACAGACACTTTTGCTGGTGGTAGAAATCCTTTCTGCAAGCTGATCCCTCAAAAAGATAGTTTTCTAAAATAGGTTTCAAAGATAGGTTTTAAATATAATTCTGATAATAAACAGTGTCTTTTTGCATTTATGATGCAGACGAAAGAGAAATGCCAAAATTCGTAGGATCTTTGCTGTTCTAGTTTATTGACCTATGATTATATTCTACTAGAAGTACATTATGGAATATATTTTTTACGTAGTAGGAAGTATTGTAAGCCACACTTTATAGTCTGATTTGGATATTGGATTTTCTCCCTCTTAATAACACTGTGGAATCTAAAACCTATCAAGAGAAAACACTCGTTTCAAAAACATTTTGTTTTGTAAGATGCTTTTTTGACAAAAAGGCGATTCTACAGGTGTGTTAGCTAACAAGATCACATTCTGTATTTTGGGCAGTCACAGCGACTAGAGACCGATCTTTGCATTACCCACGTCAATGTAGTGACTTTGTACTTACCCCCATCAATATGCTTAAAGGTACAACCCAAAAGTTATTATGACTGGTCAAAGGAGAGATATCTGCAATCAATTTTCCAGGCGAAGTATATTACAGCGATGGGATTTTTTAAAAACTAGTTTTGAGTCCTTCAAATTGTCATCGAAAGTTGAAACATGAACATAAGATACTTTTGCTACTATTGCAGATAAAATTAATATGAAAACATTCCATTTTGTATAAAATAAAAAATTATTTACAGTTCAATATCTGATTGCTTAAAAGAACTGCTTTATTGTGTTGCATTTGGTAACAAACATCTCTATGGGAAACCATAGCTAAACACTACCTAAAAGAAAGAAACCTTAATTTGAATTTTACCTTAAATTTTACTTACAATCCTAAACCATTTCTTGTAAAAAACTGTAGTCAATTCTGTTTACATTCTGTATTATTTAGCCAGTGTTAATAACCTTCTTCGACATGCAAAATGAAGCACTTTGTAGTTTATGGATTGTGGATTGTGATCTGACTTCCCCCACCCCACCTCCCAACCTCAATGACAGATTCAAAAAAGAAATAAAAAAGAAAAAAAAGGAGAGAAAAAAAGATGCTCATCAGTTTAAAGGCATTAGATAGCACAGCCAGAGCATATTCTTTGAAACGTAAATTCAATGACTTATATCTGACTTATATCGACCCTAGTCCGATTGATTTAAACGAAAAGTACCCTCTGGATACAAGTTTCATTTCAGTCAGTGGAACTGGCGCAGGAATATCTGATACTGTTGATCCTTTTATTGGTGTTTTTGTGACATGTTATGTAGCTATTGAAATTATTTATTGTTTTTAAAAGTAACTGGAACATCCTAAAACAGGCAAAAGCTTTAGAGTACGATATTTAACTCTAATGACCAGAAATGTCTCTGAGTGTTCTCTTTTTTCAATAAATGTTACTTTGTACCATCTCTCCCTGAACGCACTACTTAGAGCACTTTCATAGTGATGCTGGTGTCGTTCTATCCACATTTTCGGTATTCTACGATGGTTGCTTCTTCTTCAAACTGCTAAACTTTGGTTTGTCCCTCACCGAAATCTTTTTCTCTTCCTTATGACCTGAACACACGAAGCTCGAGACCCTCCCTTTCTTTGGCAAGGAGAAGATTAAACATAGCAGCAATAGACAAATCCTCACATTTCTGGAAAGCATTAATGGATGGACTACATATAAGAAGTTAGACTGTGTCAGACTTTTACAGAGGTCGCATTTCAGAGTTGTTTTAGAGGAAAATGATGGGTAATGCCTGCAGCAGATATGGCATTTGATCATCAAGGATGCATGAACACCTTTAAAGTCTAAAATGAATTTATTAATTCCATGTTGTACTCATTTTCTATATAGATCTTATACTAGGTGACTCTACACTTTGTTTTGGATTTTACTGAAAAAGAGGAATACAATGGCATTATAGCCATCATCTTTGTATAAAGCATGTACGCTCCTTTGATATTCTTTTCCGACTAGACTCAACTGCAGTCAATTTTTTTTAGTTTATCTAATCAATCTGGAGGATCAACCATTGTGCAAATGTAAATAAAAATTTACGATCAAATAATAGTGGTACCTGTGAAAATGTGTTTGATAAGAACTACCCTGTCCGCGGGTCTTTTTATATCAAGTAAACAACAAAGTCACGTACTTCTATATGAATACAATACAGAACCAAGGACCAGTAAAGCATATGGCAAGATGATTTAGACAATAAAGAGGAAATAGTAGAACAACAGAATAATGCAAAGTGAAGAAACTGAACAATCACAAAGTCCTTTTGTATACAAGTTTACGCTACTATTACTAAAGCTACTACAATTAATACTACTGTTTCTACAAATACTACTGGTGCTGCCACGACAACTGTTACTACTACTTCTATTACTACTATTATTACTGCTACTACAATTAATACTACTATAAATAGTGCTATCATTTCTACTGGTATTATTTCTACTGCTATGATTACTACTACCATTACTACCACTAGTAATACTACTCATACTGCTACGACGGCTGCAACTACAACTACTGCTAAATTTACTACCAAAATTACTACTAGTACTACTACAACAATAACAACAATTACTCCTCCTCCTCCTCCTACTACTACAACTACAGTACTGCCACCACCACCATTCCACCTCTTTCTCCTTCTCCTTCTCCTCTTCCATCTCCGATTATTATCATCATTACTTCTACTACTACTCCTACCACCACTACTACTACTTCTACTACTACAGCTGGTACAACTAACACTACTTCTACTACTACTTCTATTACTACTACGTCTTCTACTCCTACTCCTCCTATTACTTCTACTCCTCCTCCTACTACTACTTCCACTCCTCCTCCCCCTACTACTACTACTACTCCTACTTCTACTACTACTACCACTTCTACTACTACCTCCTACTTTCAGTACTACTAATACAATGACGACTACTACTACTGCTACTACAAAAGAAGGACACAAAATCAGAAATGAAAATAACAGAGTGAAGGAAAGCTGCAGACAAAAAGTTGATGCAGTTGCCTCGGTCAGTATAAGTACTTGTGTTGAAGAGGTTGTATCAAAAAGTGTCTGTTAATAGAAACATCAAAAGTTAGATGTTTTAAATGGAATATTGGAAGAAAAAAGTGAGAGTGAACATTGTCAAAAATGACGAACAACAGACGCATGCGGCATTACATGGGTACGGGATATTGAATCGATCCTCTTTGAAATATGACGTCACTGTTTCGCTTGCCTTTCTTGACTTTTCTAGCGAGTTAATCGCTTCAGGAAACTTATTGCACTCCAAATTGTAAAGGTCACATGTGAGAAATGGTTAGCGTCTAAAAAACAAGGTCCATAAAGTGTATCTTACTATTTGTCTGGGACAAAAAATGTGAATACCATATTAATCCTGGCGTTAAAGTGGACCTTTTTTGTTCAATAAAGATAGCTATAAAGTTCTGCTTATGAATGAATCATTAGTTAGTGAAGTGTTGCTTATGGAGGAAGACTTTAATATTTAAAGTTGACTGTAATAAAGGTTCATTTTGTTATCAAACAGATCACCTCGGTAGAGATTAAGAATTTCAGACTCCTTATCTCAAAACTGTGAGATTTGGTCCATGTTAGATGTGCCTTTTCTCCTGCTTTTTTTGTGAAAAAAACAGATGTTTGAAACCCACAGGCAAAATCATTTTTTTCGCTAGCAATAAGCTGGAGAAAATACTAAAAAGTCAGATATATCAGAAAGCAGAAATCTTAAACCAGCTTCTAACAGAAAGTGTTTATCAATTGATGACACAGAGAACAAAAAATTTAATATGCAACTTCAAAGAAATGATATTTTTTGCTTGCTTAGCAGCAAAAATGTCAGAGTTTAAGTCAATATTTTTAGCAGTAGATATGTTGGTGCACGTGCTTTTAATATTTAGTATTAACACATAGCTTACTTTCTTTTGACATATTGTACATTTCAGACAAGTTATTTTCACAAAAATGTGAAATGTAATATTATTGCCTTTCTAAAACGTCTTAAAAAATCAGATACAAGTCAAGTTTTTTTTCTTACATTACACACTTTATTTTTGAAAAATGTCTGAAAATTTGTTTCTGTTCATATTGTAAAAAGCCTGTGCTGCATTATGTTATTATGATGGTCAGAAAGGTTCCGAACTTTGTCGTGGATACCTCTCCTTCGGACTTTCTAGTATTTCTTTTAGAGGAGCCGTGGCTTAACGGTTAGTGCAGTTGCACAATATCCAAGGGGTTCCGGGTTCGAATCCCAGAGGGGGCGAGGAGACTTTGGAAGTTTGCAAAAGAAAAAGCCATTGGTTGGCGTTAGGAAAGGCATCCGGTCAAGAAATTTCTCACTATTTAAACAAGGTCCCTTCGAATGGCACCATCTGAGCCTCAATTGTTTGGGGGGAAAAGGGGGTTGAAAACAACAACAACAACATTTCTAGTATTTCTTTTATATTGAATAAATCTGATTTCCGTTTTTGGCTCAAATTCTTTCTTTGGCGAATGAAGACCAATGTGAAATATCTTTATAAACATATTGCTTATTAGAGGTAGTTTTGGTATCAGTATCAGTATAATCAGAATCAAGTGTTGAGTGAAATAACATATTTACCATTCATAAAACATTGCAAAGATCTAAAAAAAAATTACTGGGAAAACACAGATAAGGCAGCTGAATTTCGTATCATAAAACAAAATAATACTGAAAATTAAAAGAAAATTACACATATCAATTTAACAGATGATTATTATTCAAAAACTTTTCTTTTTAATTTTGATCTGAAAAGCGTATTGTGGTGTTGAAGGCAATTATGACCATACCTCATAATTGCAATCTTAAATGATAAATTAGCATCGGTAATAATTAATAATAGTTATTAATTAATAATAGTCAATATTTGACTTCGTATTGATGACTGGACATCTCTGTGTATTTGAAGTCTGAGACCATGACTAAGAACCTTAAAAATGCTCTCCCTGCCTGTTTATAGTTCCTTGTTTTGATACAACGTCACACTTTTCCATGTAGTATAAGCAGTTATTATTTTCAGTATTTGCCCAATATTGCAAGGAGCCCACCTTTCAAAGCTCCTGTTAATTTGGGCTGTTGTCAAGACAGCAACAAACAGTAAGTACATCAGAAACCAAGCAACAGTTAGAAAAACACAGGCTACATGCAGAAAAAATAGAACAAATTGGTAAAAGAATTTGTTGTCTTTTAAAATGTTCTCTTAAAATGTGTTTCTAATAAGGAAAATGAACCAGTGTAATACTTGTGCTTCTTTTCCTTCTTCTCCTTGTTTCTCTACTACTACTACTACTACTTCTATTACTACCACTATACTACTGGTAGCACTACTACTGCTGCTGCTGCAACTACTGCAGCTATCATCACTATTACTACTATTATTTCTAATACTACTGCTGCTATTGCTGTTACTGGTTCTGATGTTGTTATTATTACCGCTAGATTACTTATGTTTGGTTAAAGAAAATAATCATAGTAACGGGAAGCGACCATTTATTTTCAATTTTATAACCTACATACATAAGTTCTTAACCCAATA
>RDPX01000238.1:808371-825501 GCA_003991215.1 Morbakka virulenta | reverse complement strand
GATGAAACAAACTAGGCTGGTACCAACAAGGAAAGCTCATCAGAAAACTTCCCATGATGATATTTATAGAAAAGACATGAGAGATCCTGTCAATGAGACAAAGAATAGATTTTTTTGCAAAGAAGAATAGGATTTATAGTCACAGTTAATCCGATGAAATTCTAATCATTTATTGGAAGGTACAATCCTCAAATTTCCTGATGCCCAATGGCATGTAAAATATGACAGAACAAACAATAAAAATAACATTTGTCCAAAAAATTACCGTATTTTCTCTTTTAAAAGCCCTAGGAGTTTGTAACTTTTTTTATTTTTAAGGGGGCGTTTATTGGAGAGGGGCGTTTATTTAAAAAATAAATATTTTATCGTATCATAATTTTTTTCCACAGAAATTATTAATCAAAAATCATAAGTTACAAATCATTAATTTCAACAAACTGATCTTCGGCTTCATCCTGATCGATAAGGTTTAATTCATGATTTGCTTCTTCGACGTCCAAATCAGTTGCCTCGAACGGATATTTATCTAGGATGTCGGCATCTTTTAAACACTGAAATTGTTCTTTAAGAACTGTTAAACCTGAGGCACAAGGTTGTCCCTTTTTAAAACAATGAATCATATCGTCCTCACTACCATCGTTTTTCAAGTTTAATCCACAACTTTTAAATGACTTGGTTGTAAGCCTTTCATCCAAAGGACCCCATGCCTCTAAAATTCAGGTGACAACTAATCTTCTTGGTCTTTAGCTTGCCGGCTTCGGCATACTCATGGAAACCAGATGCTTGCCATTCATCATAAAGTTCTGTTATGTGGTTCTTGAAAGGTTTGTTCCAACAAACGTCTGGGGCTTGAATGTATTTTGTGCATCCTCCAGGAACAAAGGCGTCGTCTGCTTTCATTACTTTTAACAGCTTTTTGACGCCGTCTGTCATGTGAGCTTCAAACGTATCCCAGGATAACAGTCGCTTTTGAAACGTGAACATTCCTATGGCCTTTCTTAAGTATACAAGAACGAGTTCTTCATTCATCCAACCGTTCAGCGAAGATGCCACTGCACAACGATTTTTAAATCGATCATTGAGAGCTGCAGACTTTCGCTTGGCACCTTTAAAAACTATAAAGGGTTTCATTTTTGTACCATCAGCTTTCGCAGTCAAGCAAACACTTGCACGTACTTTTTCGTGACCAGTTGATTCGAGTCCTGCTTCTTTTGCACCAGTTGTGTTGATGGTTGTGTTACCAATCATGTCCGCCCAAATCAGCTGTCTCATCTATTGCTATTATACGACTCGGTGCATAGTTAGTGTTCATTGATAATCTTCGCACATGAATAACATGGCCAACAATCTTACTGATAAGATGGGACGGGTCGTTTTGAGAAATAGTGGTCCTCCTTCGCAAAGACAGGTTATTGCATCGCAAAAACTTAACCAACCAATCATTACCAGCAACAAAACTCGCCTATAAGGCTTCATTGTCATCACGTTTTTCATCAAAGATTGCTTTAGCCTTGAACATTATGAGCTTTCTGGAAACGAGAAGCATATTTTCTCTTCGTTGTTGAATCCAGTTAAGAACTTCCTCTTCTAGTTCATTGTCTGTAAGCTTACGTCCCCCACCTTCAAGTCTGAATCGTTTTCCTTTCATATTGGCTACTTTCTCTTCATTGTTGACCCATTCGGGAACTCATTTGCAGTCGAGCAGAATAAAGAAAATTTTCCTTTGCGTACATTGTGACTTTTCCTTTAAATTCCATGCTGTATTTTTTTCTTTGTTCACCCCTGTGAGAAATTGCTTGAGTTGATTATTCCGCTTGATTGTTCATCTTGCTTTTGTAAAACTGCAGCATGTAATGTACCAGATTTGTTCAGAAGTCACGTTTTCTTTTCATACAATGCATTGGTTTTACTCATTGATCGGAATGATGATTCGAATTTTCGAATTTCAAAAAACGTGTCTTTTAGATGCAATGCAATGGTTTCACTATTTCTTTCATTTGCAAGACTTACAAGACAGAAATGGCAAGATCTGTAGAGAAACGCAATTTTCAACTGTACCACAGGGTAGTATTTCAAAGTATTATTAGGGGTCACCATGTATATAAAAGTATTTGGACGCCATGTGTTGGAGAAACACTAGTAGCCAGTCGGGATGTTCGATCCGAAGCACTAGAATATGATAAATTTGCCATTGGGATATATAACAATAACGAGGAAGAAAAGGAAGAATTGGTTGTTCACGTTCCTAAAGAAATTTCAAGCCTAGTGCACCATTTTCTGAATGAAAACCCCGGCAACCAAATAACAGTCAAAGTTACTGGCAAACGGAAACGGGACGTGGGTTTAGTGGTGCCTGCTAAATTTTCAGCTCTAACCAAAAACAAGAAAATAGCGATGGTGCTAGATGAAGAAATTTGCAAAAGAAAAACAAGATATCTTGCTTAGAATTGAAGCACCAGAAAAAAAAGTTGTATCGGATGTTTCCGTTGTATAATTAACCATTTATTAAAGAAGAGAAAACCGCAGATAATAAAAGCTTCTTGTTTTATTTGACCCCAACATCATAACTGTCTATTTTTCTATTAAACGCCTCCTTTAAGCTCTTTAGGGAGGGGGCGTTTATTGGAGAAGGGCGTGTCAGAGAGAGGGGGCGTGTCAGANGTTTAGTGGTGCCTGCTAAATTTTCAGCTCTAACCAAAAACAAGAAAATAGCGATGGTGCTAGATGAAGAAATTTGCAAAAGAAAAACAAGATATCTTGCTTAGAATTGAAGCACCAGAAAAAAAAGTTGTATCGGATGTTTCCGTTGTATAATTAACCATTTATTAAAGAAGAGAAAACCGCAGATAATAAAAGCTTCGTGTTTTATTTGACCCCAACATCATAACTGTCTATTTTTCTATTAAACGCCTCCTTTAAGCTCTTTAGGGAGGGGGCGTTTATTGGAGAGGGGCGTTTTAGAGAGTGGGGGCGTTTATTAGAAAAAATTAGGTACGTTCTGGTATCTTTTGAAAAGAGAGAGTGATGTGAGTTGAACATAAATGATATTTGCGAAACTTCAACGTTTCAAATACGTCTTGCTGTCAATTGAATGTGAGCACGATTTAAATTGATTTTCAGTCAATTTTAGAATTATTTTCAAGGTTATATGTTTTTACTTCAGAAGGTACAATAATGTTTTCAACATTTGTTTCTTATACTAATATTTAAGCCAGAAATTTAAGAAACATTTAGACCATTACGCAGTGATAGATTTCTCTTAATTCTTTTGATTTTATTCAATTTTAAACAACATTTTGATAACAGCAGCGCTTAAAGTTAGAAGCAAGCAGCCTTGACATATGTAAATATATATAAACATATGTTTTGGATTTAAAGATTTATTCTTCAAGAAGTGCTTTTAGGCTCAAGCTTTTTTTTTAAGAAGTGCCCTTGGGCTAAAAGTTTCCAAGTCCTCTCTAAATCCTTGGCAGATATACATATTGCACGTAATTATAAGAATAAGAATAGGATACGAAAACGACTATTTTCAATACTTTTCAGCAGGCTTTCCTTTCAATAATTATAAGAAAGTCTAAATATACTCGTTAAAAGCTTAGTAGAAAATTTCAATAATAACAAAATAGACGCATGGCTGTCATTAGAGGTAATAGCATTAAAAGTTAAATTTCTAAAATACGGTCTTACTGTTCAATTTCAGGTAATGTAGGTATTCCAGGCATTAGCGACTGTCTCTTTTTTAAAGCGTATGGTTGGGTCCCCCCTCCACCTAAGGAGAGCCTATTTCCATTTGATATTGGCTCACTGTCTTTCCGTTGACTTCCTCCAAACATATGACTTTCGCGACGAGCAAATCTTTTCATTCGCAACTCAGCCAGGTTGTCTTCATCTGGCTGATCAACTACATCACTAGTTATGGTAACTGTGCATTTCCCATCTGGAATTCTACTTGCTCGTCTAAAAAGTAACCACAAAGAGGATTTTATTGATTTTATTAAAACAATTCACGAATATTAAATAACTTATACTTGAAAACAGTAAATTATAAACATTTAAATTTCGATTAACAAGAAGTCTTGTATAACACGAAGCTATGCAAACATCGTGAAATATTTCGCGAAGACCATACAAAGCTCAGTATTACCAAAGAGACGACATAAAAACATTTATAATGAAGAAACCTAAATTTTGTTAAAAATGATTTAAAATTACGGAGTTTTTAATGTAATTTAGTAAGTTTCTTTAAAAAGAACATTGTGAATGATCTTTTGAAAAGAAAGGATCTGGAAATATGAATGACAAAAATTATATATATATATATTTATATATATATATATATATATTTATATATATATATATATATATATATATGGTGTGTGTATGTGTGCAGTGTGTGTTTAGAACACTAAAATGCTTTAAAATATTTTAAAAGTTAAATAATAAAGTCATACCTGCTCTCTATACCATTTAATATATCGTTCGATTTGCTTTCAAGTTCTAATGCTTCCATCGCTGGTCCTTTAAGAGCATTGGCAGCTCCACAGAGCACTTTCCGCTTTTTCTTAGGTAACTTTGATCTTGCTTGAGCATGAGAGTAGTATAAATTAAAATTATTTACGATAACTGGTACAGGAAGGGCTATCATTAATACTCCTGATATTGCACAGAGACTTCCTATGATCTAGAAAACAGGAAAAATCGAAAAATCTAGTTATTCTACTGATAAAAGGATGCAAATATATGACTCCGCATAAAAATAATTAGAAAATAGTTATCGTCTATGTCTATGTAAATAAGGTAAATGAAATAAACAAATGTTAAAAATAAAGTTTCATGTAAATTTTCAGTATACGGAATCTGTAAATAATTTATTCATTAGGACAGACTGCACTTGCCCTTTCTTGCGAGGTGTCCATCACTTTCAGGTTTTATATTAAGCTAGACTATAATGTAAAGTAACAAGTTGAAAAAGTAGTTTTTACCAATTAGATTGCATGGGGGGTTAAACGGATTTGTAAGGTAAAGCCTAGGATATAGTGACTATTGAAAGTGCCTGTAGAGAGTGATGATTTTACAGTTTTTGCTTTCTGAAATCAAAAATATCAATTCAGGCAAGTGTCTTAATAGTCATCATCATCATCATCATATTCGGTTTAACGTCCGTTTTACATGCTAGCATGTGTTGGACGATAATAGTAAACAAGATAATTAGAAGCACATATATTTTGATAAAAAACTGAGATCGTAACGTCCTTTAAACATTATTTTTTCGATCTTACATTCCAGATTATCATTCTGATCATTCTAGATTATTATTCTGATCATTCTAGATTATCATTCTGATCATTCTNTGACTATTGAAAGTGCCTGTAGAGAGTGATGATTTTACAGTTTTTGGTTTCTGAAATCAAAAATATCAATTCAGGCAAGTGTCTTAATAGTCATCATCATCATCATCATATTCGGTTTAACGTCCGTTTTACATGCTAGCATGTGTTGGACGATAATAGTAAACAAGATAATTAGAAGCACATATATTTTGATAAAAAACTGAGATCGTAACGTCCTTTAAACATTATTTTTTCGATCTTACATTCCAGATTATCATTCTGATCATTCTAGATTATCATTCTGATCATTCTAGATTATCATTCTGATCATTCTAGATTACTATTCTGATCATACTTGATTATCATTCTGATCATTCTAGATTATCATTCTGATCATTCTAGATTATCACTCTGATCATTCTAGATTATCATTCTGATCATTCCAGATCAGCATTCTGATCATTCCAGATCAGCATTCTGATCATTCTAGATTATCATTCTGATAATTCTAGATTATCATTCTGATCATTCCAGATTAGCATTCTGATCATTCTAGATTATCATTCTTATCATTCTAGATTCTCACTTTGATCATTCTGGGTTATCATTCTAATGATAACCTCTTTATGTACTTTTTCTGAAATCATCACTTAATGTATTTCCCCTATTTTTTTCACTGTAGCTGCAATATGTACTTGGGTGCTGTTACTTAAAAAAATTTGAACAGTAAGATTTGTGCCTCCTGCAGCCCTAAGAGTTCCTAAAATCCGTCGCCCAGTCTTGTAATGGAAGGAGATACTACTGTAGATGATTTTAATACTAAACTTAATACTATGTCTTCAATTTTGCTTGAGATTGTTTTGGTTGAATGGATTAGTGGATTCAAGTCACCGATAAAACTTTGCTCTGTAAGAAAATACCATGAGATTCACAGGACTCTCAGGTTGTCTCCATAGTAAAAGACAATAAAAATATTGATCTGATACCAAGGATATGGAGTGGCTTTCCGCTCTTTGCAACGGACGATAAAAAAAGGGCCGCAGAACTGGAAATGAAATTAACGCAGGTGCCGACTTTAGTTTAAACTTGCCGCATATGTATACGTGTAAAAGTGATGAATTTTTAATTTCATAGATGAGCCACAACTTAGAAAAATCTTGTAGGAAACAAGTATGCAAAAGAAAAGAAAAAAGTGTTAAAAAATAAACATTTTCAATTTTTGCAATTTATTTGCCCTCAGATAGAGAACAAAACGTAGAGATTATTGCATTTGGTGCCAAAAGAAATAGTTTCTTTGTTCGGCAGTGTCTTTTTGCAGCTGTTTTCTATATTTTCTGATGTTGAGTTTTCTTCGGTATTGAAGGTCTTGTCTCTTACTTGACTGTGTCCACTCTTCAGCGTTTCCACGCACAAAAGTTAAATTGCACCGAGCAAGTGGACATAATGTCTGGATAAACGAATATAGGATATCAAAACAGCTCTTGTAAGGACACAACTATAACTTCCTTAGTAGAGTAGATAAACATCTTCGCTCCAGAAGGAAAAATAGTGAGTAAAATTAAGTCTTAAAAACTTAACAATGAAGATGAAAAAAACTTGCTATCTGGGGGTACACAGAATGCCTTTTTAATTGTCTAAATGTGAACAAAGATACTGAGCATTATGGAAGATCATACATGGATCTGTGGCGTAATGGTTAGTGCAGTTGCATCGTAACCAAGAGGTTGAGGTTTCGATTCCCCCGAGCAGGCGAAAAGAATTTTGGAACTTTACAAAAGAAAAAGCCATTGGTTGGCATCAGGCAGGGCATCCGACCAAGAAATTCTTTTACTTTCAAAATAAAAGTTGCAAGAGGAAATGACGTTTAAACAAACAAACAAAAAATTGAAAAGAAAAGACGGCTAAGAAAATACCGGATGAAGCAGACATCGATTATCTTCAAAAAGTTTCATAATTTGCTGTTGTATCAGCTCATAGTCTAAGTAGGTACACATGTGTATAAATCGTACCTACAGCTGTAAAACATTCTCTTGTTTTAGGGGTCACTAGTGCTAACGGCATTATGACGTAAATTTTCTATTTTGCTATACCACGTACATTCTGAAGAAGTTGAGTCTATTTGATATTAATTGTTTTAGATGGATTTTTATCCGGTATCCTGTTACTTGCTTTCCAACAATATCATTTGAGATCTTACGATGACTTAGTTTCTGTTTTGTAATGCAGTATACCAAGAAACGCATACGATAACTAGTTGTTATTACTTATAAGGTTGTTTCAAGGCCAAACCTATTACAGCATCCTTTTATCCTGTAAACAGGCTGTCTTTTATATATTTTGCATACACCTGAATTCCAATATCTAAATAACTTGTAATTTCTGACATTCTTTTACAGGTATTCCAGATTTTAGAGAAGAACACAGTTATCGTAATAAATATCAATCCAAGCAGGTGAAGTCATAGCCTCCTTTGATGTAATTTCATTGCACACAAGCATCCTCGTTAATGACACCCTGAGAATTATTAAGGACTACTTGAGCATGATGATTGATTGCTATCAAGAACTGTACAGCCTTCAGATATAATGAATTTACCATAAGCGCTTTTTACCAACGCATGCTTCCTACTTCCTATTCAACAAAGACATACACACAGAAAACAGAGGTGTACCCATGGAAGCTCCAACATCTTCTGTGGTTGCTAAAATATTCATGCACGCATTTGAAATCGCAGCATCATAAACAGCAGACCAAGATCTAACGGTCTGGGAAAATTATGTTGACGATATTTTCTCAATTATTAAAGAAGAGCATCTAAAAGGTTTCTTTGGGCACAGTAACAGTTTTCACTCAAACATCGTGTTTGTCATGGGAAAAAAGGAAGAGAGACAACCACCCTTCCTTGATGTCCCAGTGAAGAGATAACTAGACTGTACCATATCTGTTACTACCTACAGAAAACCACCTCACGCAGACCAGTACCTTAATAACGTATCGCACCACCCACTTTCACCTCATTATAATGTTATCACCACTCTGTTTGGAAGGGCAAAAAGCACCATTTCATAAGCACACGACACCAGAAAGGAAGAAAGACACCACCTTTAAAAGGTTCTCTTATCCAATACATACCTTAATGGGGATGTCTGGAGAGCATAGCGAAAAAATAGCAGGCCTAACCTGTAAAACAAATATGCCTTCCCTATGTCAAGGGCCTCAGTGAACAGTTAAGAAGAACTCTCCGACAGCATAATATCATGTGTTAATTTTTCACAGTATCCACCCTTAAGACGACACTCTCAAAGCCAAAGGATACAGTTCCACTTGAAGAGAGAATCAATATAGTTTACAGACTACATTGTAAGGACTGTATTTCCTTCTACATTGGATAATCAAAGCGTTCCTTAGGTCGAAGAGAAAAATAACATAAGAGAGCTCTTCAAAAGGTAACACCAAAAGTCATGAAATCACTAGGTACTGCTGGACAAAAGATCATACCTTTGACTGGGAAAATAAAAACATTTTTGGACAGAGAGATAAATACTGCAACAAGAAAAATAAAGAAACCATCCATCCCTACAGCACAGCAATCACATCAAGAGCATATCTTGCTCTCTTCCAGAAAAAAACCCACAACAAACATAAGGTAGGTATTGCGCCACGCCTCAAAACAACTCGATCCCTGCCATCAAACATGTCCGCACTATCAAAGTACAAAATAGATATGCATAATGAATCTGAAGATAGGAGAAGTATACCTAGAAACGTAGCCAAGAAAAAGCTTACGCTCACGACATGACGAACATCCTCCTTATTTAAAGCTTTGTTAAGTAATTCAAAGGACACTCAATTTGAGAGTTTTGAAGGGATTGATAGAGACTTGATATCTGCTAATATGTAAGATGAGGGTGTTCCCAGTCACTTGTTAGGATATTCCACAGAAGACAAGAAATAAATTCGCATCTCACTTTCATGCAAAATGGAAATCAAAGAAAAGGAAGGCACTAGACATCGTCTTTCATAAGCCTAATTGATAATCTTAGCAAGGCAATCGATGTTTAGCAAAAGAGCTGAATACAGCTGGATAGTTTTACTTTCATAAGTACAGTAATAATATCCGACTTTTTATCTACTAATGCTCATAAAGAAATCAATTATTTCGATCTAGGCTCACGAGGTCAAGCATTTATCACCATTAAACAGTTTTTGGCACATGCCATAAAATAGCTGAGTCAGTGCTAACCTTTAATTATTTTCTTTCGTAGCTTTTAACGGCTTGTTATGGTTGCTGTTTGAAAGCCCTTCAGATTGTCGGGGATTATTAATTCAAGAAGATGATTTGGAAGCATAATTTACAAAGGTATGAAAAAAATATAGGCATAAATTCTAAAGCAAATACCGACTGTTTTCCTACATCGTACTGAAGATCTAGGTCTAGAAGAGGTATTTTTGGGGGTGTGGCGAGGGTGATGACATAAAAAAGTCACATTTTTTTGATAATTCTGTCTTTTTGATAGCTAGCTGGTGGGAGGCCTAGAAATCATTGTAATTGTTTTAGTTTAGGAGTAGACCATTACATTTTCCGTATTCTTTTAATGTCATCTTCCTCCAATTTTTCTTAAACAAATCATTGCAAAGCACTAGTTATCCATTGAGACAAAAATTTAATATTTTTGAAAACAATCGTAAAAACATTTTGTTTTTTATCTGATAAGGGAAAATGCCATAAATTTTGGCGAGCTTCTTTATCCTTAACCTTTTTAAGTTTGAGCATGAAAACATTCTTACTTAATTCTTAATCCAGTTTAGTAATATATCGTGAAGAAGGTTGGATTGGTGTTTATACCGAAAAGGCACCGCCACAAATGAAAAAAAAGCAAAACATAGATAGCTCAACGAGCAACGATAAGCATCCAGTTTTCTAATCCACTAAGTATCAACAAAGTAAGAAGTCAATAACATTCTTTGGCCTCATTTTCCACAGTCAGGTCTGTCTTTGAATAATAATTTGTACTTTATTTTAGGCTAATTTGACCTTTAATTTTCTTATGAATGACAATTTGAAAAATTATATAAATGCTAAAAGCCAAGTCAGTAAAAAGTTAAAAATAAAAGCAACAAAATGTTATAAATATAAAGATATGAAGTATCTGAAGAAAATGGTTTAACAAGAAACTTACATGTTTTTTCTTGTCACTCACTCCAAAACAGGCTTTTCATCAAAGGATTAAAACGAAGGTCATCACCTTTTAACAATCATACAACGTTTTTGTATTTTAAAGCAATCGTTTTACAATATTTTAGTGGCAACCTTTAGTTCGATGTTATATGGTTTAAAGTGTAACAATTTAAAGGAAAATAAATAGCGATTGATGAGTAAAATGGAAAACAAATAAAGTTTATTTCTGAATATTGCCAAATGAAAAATTTTTTTTTTCCATATTTAACCAACCAAACTGAACTGAAATGAACTTGGGTGGTAAAGTGCTGCAATGCAAACAAAATCTCTTTGGAAATAAATTGTTTTTGGAGTTTAACTGAATGGAATAGACAAACATTAGAAGGGGAGTCTTTCGAGTTATATTTTTTAGCCAAGATTTTTCTTTGTACGTTAAGGTAATCGTCTTGGTAATAACAGGCATGCAAAGCATAATGATAAGTGATATAAACACCAAAAATATTGGCTATCTAGATAATGGAGTCTAAAATACTTAACAAATAACGGACCCTCCCTTACTATCCCACGAGTACGTATGGAGACAGGAAGAAAAACAATCAATTAGCAATGTATACTGCCTTAGAAGAAGTTTTTGACATTTTATTTTTTAACGTATTTTCTGACACAGATTTTTGTGGAAAAAACGTCTTATTTTAAGTAGAAAAATCAATCAATCAATCAATCAATAAAAATAAATAAATCATAGTAAAGTAAAAAGGGTAATTATAGCAATAGTATTTGTAAGATCATCAATAAAAAATTCCTTAAGAAACATGACGAGAAAGATAATACATTAATAGGATGGAAGAACAAATAATGATAACACAAATATATGATAATTACCAATAACATCTAACTAATAATTATTCAANAGTTTAGGAGTAGACCATTACATTTTCCGTATTCTTTTAATGTCATCTTCCTCCAATTTTTCTTAAACAAATCATTGCAAAGCACTAGTTATCCATTGAGACAAAAATTTAATATTTTTGAAAACATTCGTAAAAACATTTTGTTTTTTATCTGATAAGGGAAAATGCCATAAATTTTGGCGAGCTTCTTTATCCTTAACCTTTTTAAGTTTGAGCATGAAAACATTCTTACTTAATTCTTAATCCAGTTTAGTAATATATCGTGAAGAAGGTTGGATTGGTGTTTATACCGAAAAGGCACCGCCACAAATGAAAAAAAAGCAAAACATAGATAGCTCAACGAGCAACGATAAGCATCCAGTTTTCTAATCCACTAAGTATCAACAAAGTAAGAAGTCAATAACATTCTTTGGCCTCATTTTCCACAGTCAGGTCTGTCTTTGAATAATAATTTGTACTTTATTTTAGGCTAATTTGACCTTTAATTTTCTTATGAATGACAATTTGAAAAATTATATAAATGCTAAAAGCCAAGTCAGTAAAAAGTTAAAAATAAAAGCAACAAAATGTTATAAATATAAAGATATGAAGTATCTGAAGAAAATGGTTTAACAAGAAACTTACATGTTTTTTCTTGTCACTCACTCCAAAACAGGCTTTTCATCAAAGGATTAAAACGAAGGTCATCACCTTTTAACAATCATACAACGTTTTTGTATTTTAAAGCAATCGTTTTACAATATTTTAGTGGCAACCTTTAGTTCGATGTTATATGGTTTAAAGTGTAACAATTTAAAGGAAAATAAATAGCGATTGATGAGTAAAATGGAAAACAAATAAAGTTTATTTCTGAATATTGCCAAATGAAAAATTTTTTTTTTCCATATTTAACCAACCAAACTGAACTGAAATGAACTTGGGTGGTAAAGTGCTGCAATGCAAACAAAATCTCTTTGGAAATAAATTGTTTTTGGAGTTTAACTGAATGGAATAGACAAACATTAGAAGGGGAGTCTTTCGAGTTATATTTTTTAGCCAAGATTTTTCTTTGTACGTTAAGGTAATCGTCTTGGTAATAACAGGCATGCAAAGCATAATGATAAGTGATATAAACACCAAAAATATTGGCTATCTAGATAATGGAGTCTAAAATACTTAACAAATAACGGACCCTCCCTTACTATCCCACGAGTACGTATGGAGACAGGAAGAAAAACAATCAATTAGCAATGTATACTGCCTTAACGTATTTTCTGACACAGATTTTTGTGGAAAAAACGTCTTATTTTAAGTAGAAAAATCAATCAATCAATCAATCAATCAATCAATAAAAATAAATAAATCATAGTAAAGTAAAAAGGGTAATTATAGCAATAGTATTTGTAAGATCATCAATAAAAAATTCCTAAAGAAACATGACGAGAAAGATAATACATTAATAGGATGGAAGAACAAATAATGATAACACAAATATATGATAATTACCAATAACATCTAACTAATAATTATTCAAGACACAGTTTGAATGCCAAATTTAATTGAAGGCCAAACGCTGACACTTCTTTTATATCAAAGAGAAAGGACAACAACTGAACATAAGTAATGACTTAGTGGTGAAAAGTTTCTCGACAGAAAGTGCGAATTTTTTTTTTCTTTTTGACGAAAGATTTGGTCGAGAAAATATTTTTAAAAAGAAATCTTTATCATTTAAAAGAACGGGTGTGAAACATTTTTTTCCTGTTACAGTACTGAAAACATGAAACGGGTTCATATTTTCTCTTATAGAGAGAACAGACAATTCAACATAAAGATTGCAGCGGTGAAAAGGCAAAATATTGCTTCTGTTTTACAAACATTTTCCCGGAGCAATATGAATATAACTGTCTTGGAAACTTTTCAGTGAGTCAGACGGGGCGAAAATAAATGGAAGCGAGGAAACAAAATCGGAAACGAGATTAGTTCAGAAAAGACAAAAAGACGACATAGGTAGGTATTAATATTGACAGAAAACTTCATGGTAGAAAACAGAGTAAAATGAATGATTGATGAACTGTACCTGTACTATTTTAAAAATTTAAGCATTAGCTACGTAACGCCGGGCGCATGCCTTAATGGCTCCAAGTGAAAAGAAAACCCTTTTCTATCGTCTAGCTCAGGGGTGGGCAACCTACAACCGACTGGCCAGAATCCGGCCCGCGAGAAAAATTTTGATGGCCGGCGAAGGCATAAAATTATATAATTTTTTGTTAGCAAATATAATTGTCTAGGTTGCAGATATCAAATGTATTGAATAAAACATATAACTTTGTCAAACTTAAGATTTAGGAAAACCTTTTTCACTTGGATAACTGTGAGCCACAGTTCGGTAGCCACACACCGGTGCGATTTTTCATGTGTGTAGTTTTGACTGCGTGTAAACGGGCACACCGGTGTGGTTTCACTCCACTTTCGCAGCGAGGACGACAATACTGACAGCGAGGTTAATTTACATAATCTGTCTTTTGTTTTTTTCTCTTTGTTTCTCTTTGTTTCTCTCTCAATTTGTTCCTCGCTTTTCTTTTTACGTTTGGCCCTCGTGAAGATCTGACCCACCCTCTAGAAAGGTTGCCCACCCCTGGTTTAGCTTAAACGATTAGCCCTGAAAATTTCACTTTGTTCACTTTTTACCAATAGATACCATAGTCAATAGACTATGTAGATACTCAGCTGTAAAAGAATTAAAAATAATTACGTGAACAGTTGCACAATGCCATCTTGACTGAATACTGTGTTACCATGCTGATTTTTTCCGTCGGTGTTGGACACACACGTCATACTTACGTGATATCACATCAGTACTCAAAAATATAATTAAATATTCTTAAAATCCGGTTCGCAAGGTGCACACTTGATAAAATGTATCAATAAATATCTAACAAATAAGAAATGCATTGTCAGTAGAGTGTCTGTAATTTGAAGTGTTGGTATGCATCTTAAGAGAATAGATATATAGAAAAGTAAATATTATCACAAAGCTGATCTTTTAATTTACAACTCTTTTCTTCAATTTTTTTTCTTTTTCTTTTTGTTTCGATACAGAAAACATTAACATTATTTTAAGCACCTCAATTAAAAAACCTGCACTAATTCTTGAAAGACAGTATCATCTAACCAGTAAAGAATCACAGGAAATCAAAGAACTATGATTGGCGTGATTCAGTCACGTGGAAAGAAAAGATAAGTGGTAAGCAAAAGACAAAACAATGAAGATATAAAATCATCACATCTAAAGTTCCACAAAAGATAGGTCAAGGAGAACACTCAACTGCAAATTTAAGTTTTGTGGTGTGAAGAAAGGAAAGTTGTAAAGCTGGTCGAACTAACAGTGCCATGGGAGAGTAATGTCGATGATGCGTGGCTGCGGAAAAATGAAAGATATGAAAGTTTGCTCGAGCGTTTTAAAGAAAGTGGTTGGTCAGCTTCTTGTCATCCAATAGAAGTCGGAATGCGAGAGTTCGTTGGTCAACGGGGATACTCGTTACTGAAAGACCTCGGATTTAACACAAAAGATAAGAAACCACTTTTCAAAGAAATCCAGAAAAAAGTAGAAAAGGCAAGCCTTTACATATGGCTTAAACGAAGTGACGAAGAATGGACTGTACAATATTAAAACAAGACCATCCGAAACTCACTACCACCATCTGGCTGCATATCTCAGAACACCTCCGAAAAGGAAGGGAGGCGCCACATCATTTTAACGGCAGAGGAAGAGGGGCCGAAACCTGACTTGGTTCCTTATTTTTACTGCCACTTGAATATAAATCTTGTAGCATCTTTTCAAGAAAAACTTCTCTCATCAAGCTGATGATGAGGTAATACACATTGAAAATTAGCTAAAAAAAGCCTCCAAAATTCAAGCACAAAATAATTTAGAAAAGAAATTGACATCAACACAACTGGATTGACATGCTAAAAAACCCCAAAACGTATTTGTTGTGCTATTGAAAGAAATATTGACTGTCATGTAGAAAATAAATAGAATTAAGCAATTCATGAGACAACTTTGGGCTCTAATACACGACATAACATAATGCGTCATAATCCTTTAATATGAAAAGAAATATATGCTATATTTTTTATTTCTTGAAAGAAATATGTATGCATGGTCAGATTAAGATATGATTTGATGCGGATACAAAACTTTTTAGAAGCTATTATTCCAAAATATTGAACCATGATCCAGGTATTTGCTACAACCACAGAGAAATAAATCTGTCTACGGGAGCTTCGGGTTGAAAACTACAAAAGTCTGTTATTCAAAATGTGATTATTCAAACAGATCCTTAGGTATTCTTATCTGGAGAACATTTTTAAATTACCAAAAGTGAAAACATTTTTAAGCGCGAGCAAGTTTTGCCACGCTTCTCCATCTTTGTATTTTCCTTGTTCTTGTTCTTGGACGATTTCTCTTTTCGTTCTAGACAATTGACATCATAATAGACTAGTCTTTAATGCATGCCCTGTACGCGTGCTCCATTATGAAATAGAACAATAAATTGGTCAATTCTAAAACTGAGTTGAATCTAGACCTAATAGACACCCATCCATGTATTAAGTGAAGTTTAGAGACTTTTTTGTAGACACTTCTCTGCTCAGTGATCAGAAGTCCGAAGACAGACACAAAGGAAAAGATCAGTATACCCAGGCAAAAGATATCAATGCAGATGTGATACGATAGAGAACGAGCTCCAAAAGTCAACTGAAAGAGTAAGGATTCAAGTCAAGTTGGGTTTTTCACTTTTTCACTTTTCTACAATTCCAAATCATCTTGATCTTTATTATGCTACTTTCATAATATCTAAAATAATTGTAATATATATAATAATAATGATAATACTCATATAAGATATTATTTTTAAGGATTTTGTATCGTATATAACTTTAATACTGGATAATCTTAATATTTTTTGTCTCATGCGAACAATAACTTGTAAGCAAAAGGTCAATTTTATGTAGTGAAAGGATCGTAATACGAAAATTATTGAGAACATGAAGAAGCTAAAAATAGCTACTTGAGTTGTGGAGCTTTGCTTTGAGTATAGTCCCAAGTGTAGTCAGTTCTTGTACGGTTGTGAAACATGAACTATTAGCAAGAATATGGAGGAAACACTGGCAACTATAAAACTATGGTTTTAAAGACGAATGCTGCGAGTGTCAATGATGCATAAGTTAAGTAATGAAGTAGGAATAGAAAGGGCAAAAACACACAGAGGTCTGAGCAAAATCAGAAATGCTGGAATAATTGGTCAGTACAGAAAAGAGAGGTCGTGGAAGGCAAAGATAAGAATATGTCGCCAGTGTGAAAAAAGAATGGGTCAATCTTGGACAGAGAATAAAATTATGGAAAGTACATAGGACAAAGAACTATGGGACGCCATGATCGTCGATGTCGGTAGACATGACACGTAGATAGATTGGCAGATCGATGGATTGATGAATCGATGGATAGATGAATCAATGGATAGATGGATTGACAGATCGATGGATCGATGGATCGATGGATTGATGGATCAATGGATCGATGGATCGATGGATCGATGGATCGATGGATCGATGGATCGATGGATCGATGGATCGATGGATCGATGGATCGATGGATCGATGGATCGATGGATCGATGGATCGATGGATAGATGGATAGATGGATCGATGGATCGATGGATCGATGGAT
>RDPX01000238.1:795609-807894 GCA_003991215.1 Morbakka virulenta | reverse complement strand
AGATGAATCAATGGATAGATGGATTGACAGATCGATGGATCGATGGATCGATGGATTGATGGATCAATGGATCGATGGATCGATGGATCGATGGATCGATGGATCGATGGATCGATGGATCGATGGATCGATGGATCGATGGATCGATGGATCGATGGATCGATGGATCGATGGATCGATGGATAAACAGATAGTTTTACATATATATATATATATATATAGATATAGATAGATAGATAGATAGATAGACAGAGAGATGGATGGGTGCATAGATAGATGAATGGATAGATAGATGGATGGATAAATAGATAGTTAGACAGATAGATGGATAGATAGATAGATAGATGGATAATGGATGGATATATAGTAGGTAAAATAGCAAGAATAGATTGAGTTTATGATGGTACAAAGTAGTAATTAACCAAAATTTGTTATGAACATATTTTTATTCTTTTGATAACCTGCTATATCGGGATCTGACATGAAACACTGTAATACAATATAACATAATAACAACATCATCTTACCTGACCTTGAATTGATTTTGGAACCATATCTCCATACCCAACGGTTGTCATGGTAATAACAGCCCACCAAAATGTTCTGGGAATCGAGTCAAAGGATGTCTTTTTATCACTTTGCTCACAATAATAAACTAAGCTAGAAAATATTACTATACCAATCATCAAAAAGAACACGAGCAGAAACAATTCATGAAAGGACGCTTTCAGCGTATGTCCCAATATTTGAAGTCCCATGCTATGTTTTGATAGTTTAATAATTCGAAATACCCTTATCACTCGGATTATTTGAAGAAATTCCACTTTATCATTGCTTTGAAAACCATATTGAATTATGAGATTCACAAAGTAAGGAATGATTGCCAGGAAGTCAATCCAATTCAATATATTTTTAAGGAATTGAAGTTTTCCAGGGCAAAATGTGAAACGTATAGATAATTCAACGGTAAACCATACTACGCATATCCCTTCCAATATCAAGAGTATTTGTTGGTTTCCACTGTCCTCTTGAAAGGTTTTCAAAGTCTCCAGACAAAACAGCATGACTGACAGTAGGATCAAAGTTAGGCTTATCCATGCAACTGTCTGAAAACAAATAGAAAGAGATAATAGTAGGTTCCTCATCACCATACCGACAGATACATTTTAAGACCCATACAGAATATCTGGACCATGTGTAATGAAAAAATAATAAAATACTTTTTACTACCATAATATTTCTTTTTTACTTGTAGGACACAAGCAACTGAAGAACAGCAAGAGCATTAGACACCTTCTTCTTCTTCTTCTTCTACTACTTCTTCTTCTACTTCTTCTTCTCTTGCTACTAATGCTACTACTACTACTGCTGCTACTACTACTACTACTACTGCTATTATTATTATACTACTACTATTACTATTATTATTATTATTATTATTATACAACTACTACTTCTACTACTATTTACTACTACCACTACTACTACTACTACTACTGCTGCTGCTACTGCTGCTACTGCTACTCTTTATTAGTTATGTTCTTTAATTTTCTTACAGGATTTTCGGGCTCTAATGTTGAGTAGGCTGACAGGATCAACCATCTATATGCTGCTTTGTCAGGCATCTATCTTTCTCTTCTCCTCTTCCCTGTACATCCCTTTTAATATTGTCTCTCAAGTTCAAATTTTGCTTTTGATCGCTTCATTACTAGAGTCGTTGCCTGTAAATAAAAAGTTGTTGCTGGACTGGATGACGTTAAAAAGCATTACATCTGTTACAAACATCGTTTAAAATATAAAGGAGAAGACGCCTTAAAGTGATGGAAACCTTTGTATTGTAAAAGGAAATTATTCTGGTTAATAGTGCCAAAATGTGGAAAACCTAGTATAATTTTCCAGCATAACATCCTGTTTAACAACGTGTTTTGTATAAGCCCTTTTTTGAGACAGAATGTGCCAAATTTGTGAGCGACATGGCATCAGGAGATTATGATGCTTAATTATGCTTTTGAAGATAACCCCAATGATGCTTAAGACAATCATACTTAAATTATTAACAGAAAAGTTCGCAATATACTTTTGACTGGTAATCAGTGCTGTCCAGTTTAGCTAACTCTTAGTTTTTCACTAACAGGCTCTCTAGGGTGTGGGAGCTATTTTTGAAAGGATGAACTTTTTAGTAAGTCAATCAGTTAGTTGCTTTTTTTTATGAATATGAAAATAGCTAAGCTCAAAGCACAATTATAAGAAAAGGAGCTGAATTATTTAATTGTACATAATATGAATTAAATCTATGTCATTCATTAGTTTTAAAACTGTAAATATCAGAGCAACAAATCTAGATGCAGATACATACAGACATAACAATATAGAAACAAGATTAAAAATGACTAGTTATATAAATAATTTATAACAAATACTGTATTAAAGATGTATATATATATATATATATATATATACATTTATACTATATTGTATTTGGTCCTCCACTTTGGTGTTTTTTATCAGTCCTGCAAATTGCCATATTAATTTCTGGATGACAATTGATGAGGTTCTTTCTGGGAGTGCGAACATTCAGACCTTCCAATCTTCACTGATGAGCTGATGGACAGGAAAGCACGTGGCTACAGATCGAACAACACACACACACACACACACACACACATATATATATATATATATATATATATCCAAGAGGACCTAACATATTAATAACTTAATGATAAGCATAATAAATAACTTTTCAAAGTTAAAGTTTAAAAGTAGAATTTACAAGAGTCCAAAATACAAGTTGTCTCCATAAACTTACATTTGGATTCAAGTAAAAGAAAACTTAACGTAACAAATTTGTTGATACAAATACCACAAAATAGGTTTTGCAACCCTATTCTTGTTAAAGTTTCTTTATCAATAATAATTGAAGTTACTTGCATAGAACCACACAAAAAGGGGATTCACTAATTAGTTCAAAGAGACAATTTTTCTCCAGTATAAAAGTCATTAAAATACACAAGGAATAGCCATTTGATCAGCCTAAATCTTAAAGGATTAATATAGATTCTACATATTTCAAAGTTAATTTTATTTCTTCTGCAATCAGTTTCTGATGCAGCATCTGCCATCAACCATCGACGTAATTTCAAGAAGCTTGCATCATAGAATGAAGTTCAATTTGAAACTTGCTTCAAATCACAATACATTTCTATGATATTGACGCATGACAATATTATCCAATGCAAAAAATATTAGCAAGGCACTAGATGTAGAAACACGATAACATTTAAGACAACAAAGAAAGATAATATCTAAAAAAAAACGCCGGAAAATATATTGAAATGAAAAATGAGCTGACGTAAAATATTTGAAAACACTTATGCTTGTGTTTGGTTTGTAAGATTTATTTTACATTTTCTCTTGGCAGAGTTTTAAACGTCTTACATATGAGACTCCTTGTCTTCTGTTGTCAAGTGAATGTATTAACCAAATCCTTGCGCAGATGTTATGGTTTAGAAAGAAAAATATTAACCAGACGAACAGTTCGTTTATTTTTCTATGTTTAAAGGTTTTGATTTAAAAATCGCTGTTGGTCTTAAAGACGACTAAGATAAAATAAATTTCCATTTGCAAAATTATCGTAATGAAAAAACGGTTGGAGAATGGAGAATCTGTTTTGGTTTAACTCTGCCAACACTCCTGTCTCTTTAATTTTCTTCAATCTGTACGAAATTGTATTTTTATTAATTTTTAGTTTTTACTTGCTAATATCACCATTTGGATATTCATGTTTAAAAGCTATAGGATATTTATGCGAAAGTAAACAAATGTACTATTGTACATTTCTTGTTAATTCTGTAATTTCTTCACTGTGTCATTTAATATTGTACTTGTAATGATATATTTCAAAATTCTTATTGCCAAAAATAAGCTCATTTAATTTCTTATTGACCTAGTTCTGTTGATACCAATTTACCACAAAGAAGAAAATACTAACCACCTAAGAAACCTTACCATACATTCAGTATACACCAGTTTAGACAAGGCTCCACCAAGAGTTGTGTCTGTTTCCTGTTATATGTTATATGTCCATTTCCATTTCCATTTCCGTTACAAGAGGCCATAATGAAAATAAGGTCTTCACGGTCTGTATTATTGTAGCCCTGGCACCGTTTCTCTAGAATACAGTCCCGCCTGTATGTTTTGTTCTTTTTTCTTTCTGTTTACTCTTATTTTTTTACTATTTTTGATGACATAATGTACTAGGTTTTTAGATTTTACCTTTGTACATTTGTATTTTTTTAGTAGCGAATTAGTACTTACTTACTTACTTACTTACTTAGTTGAGGAGGCAAAGTGGGAAGTCAGATTCAGGGTCGTGCATGGTTTTCAGATATGTCTCAAACATTTTTATCATTAAATCTAAATTAAAAGGAACGACAGTGAACCTTTTAATTACATAAAACTCCAATTAGGCATCACTTCCTTTGTTGCAGCATTTTTCTGCTTAAGGCACTAAACAGTACTTTATCTGATCTTAACAATGGACAAACAAAATGTAGTCAACAATTCTTAATTCCCTGTAGATACTTTGGGCAATTTCCTGTTTAAGATCTTACACAGAGATCTATTAATGTAGACAGTAACAAGCCGTGGCTTATAGGTTAGTGCAGTTGCACCGTAATCAAGAGGTTCAGGGTTCGATTCCCGGAGCGGGCAAAAAGAACTTAGAACTTTACACAAGAAAAAGCCATTGGTTGGCATCAGGAAGGGTATCCGGGGAAGAAATTCCTCACTGCCAAAACGAAGGGCACCGTCTGTGCCTTAATTACTGGAGAAAAATGACAGTAAAACCAAAACAAGTAATGAGCTGATACTTCCGATTAGTGGACACTACTTCTAACCCAAAATGAATTTCCTCTTTGCTTTTACCTTCAGTTAGCGGACAACTAACAAAAAAATTTATCACCTTATTTTTGATTAGCATTCCCCTTTCAGATGTAGTTTCCTGTGTTTTGCCTGACTTTTTGAAACTATTTTAGAGCTGAGAATTAAACAGGCAAATTATAGTCTATTGGAATTTCCAGTCAATTCTCTGTTTCCGATTTCGCCACTCAGGAGTGTAAGAAGGTTACACAAAACTGTACTAAATGTACAAGGTGGCTGGAAAAATAATTTTTATCAATCTGATTTTCTTTTGAAAAGCAGTTAGATTTTAATAAAAGAATTTACAGGTTTTGTTTTAGTGTAATTCTTTACCAGCACTGAGATTTCAGACACTCAGAAAGTTCTGATAATCTCGGAGGAAATATGTTTTTGTTTCTTTAATTTTTTACGGTTCCTTTGGGTTCCTTAGTCTTGATTAGATCAAAGGGTAGAGGATTGCACGTGTATATCAGCCTAGATGTATAAACAGAAGCGCCCAACAATTGTGTTTTACTCCTGTTGTATAAAAAAACATATCCCGAACTCTTTACCAGTCCAAGTGAATAACGAAGATCCATCCACAACCCAAGGGATCACTTACCAAAGCAGCATTGCATGCACCTCCACCGATACGATGGAGGTGCATGCAGTGAGATCATAAGCCTCTCGGACAACCCAAGAAAGGAGGCAAATGACCAGCTGCTTTTTCGAGATGGATGGATTAGACATGTTCTTTAAAAATGTTAGAAAACAGTATCTGCAAAGCTTTTTGCTGAACATCAGTGCAAAATAAAAAGAGAAGAAGACCCACAAACAGCTGGAGCTTTGTTAACAACGAGTATAAAACTAAATGATACTTTGAGTATCATTCAAAAGCTGGCCCAGAGGAGACAGTAACGAATTAACTTCATCACTGCCCTGCACGCGATCTAGCATAACAGGCAGTAAGAAAACAAGTAAAAAAGTAAGTAAGGTTTGATGTAATTTATTTATTCCTAACAGTTACAAGTTGAAATTAATCGGTTTTCATCATAGAACGAAGAGTTAAAAAATTAAACCATTGAAAAAAAACAACAAATAGTAAAACCTATGAGATAAAATAACTGAAGTTCGAACAGTCATTCCGATTAGCAATTCGATTAGTGTAACACTTTAAACTCCGAATAAAGTTTACATTTCAAAACCTGAAAAGGTTTTGCACATTTTCGCTCTAACATGCTTAACAATAGCTTGCATTTTGTTAGTGTGAATATTAATGTCTATTTCATCAAAGCCGAGGTTTTTCAAGTATCCTCTTTGGCACTTTGGCACGTGTCCAAGTGACCCTACAATGATCGGTATTATTTCAAACTTGTAAGTTGGGTACATGATTTGCATATTACGAACTAAGGGACCGTAATTGTTGTGATTCTTCTGAACCTTGCTGCTGATATTGGTGTCTGCTGGACAGCTAATGTGGAACATATTTTATTTGTATTGTCCCATACTAGTAAATCTGGCTTGTCGTGTGGTACTTTCGTTATTGTTCCTATCAGTGTGTTCCACCAATATTTGCGGTTGTCGATCTTTTTAACATATATTGGATCTTTTAATACTCTGTACAGGTATTCTGAGTGGTTCTTTGGAATGATGGCTTTAAGAATGTACTTTGCCAATTCGTCATGTCCGATTGGTATGTAGCTCTGCTAACGTGATCGATTAGAAAATAATTTATGTTACTCGTACACAGTTTGTACTGGATATTTAGACAGGCTACAGGACGATAATTTTTGGCACATGTGTCTCCTCGCTCTTTGGTAGCAGTACGATGTAGGCACTACTGAGCAATTGTGGTAATGTTTTATCATCATGGACGAGGTTATTGAAATGGGATGTTAATATATCTCTGTAACCTGTTAGGTTTTTGTACCAGAATGGTGTTATTTTGTCTTATGCCGAAGGTTTGTTGAGGAATATTTTATCAATTGCTTTATCGAGTCTAAATTTGTCAATGTTATAGTTCGTTGGAGTGGCATTTTGACAGTGTGTGTTTCTTAGGCTCTTGAGCCACTCAGTTAGTAAGTACGAGTGGTTACACACCATCTAGTGATGAATGGGTGAAAAACCCTCATTCAGCGCCCAACAACAAGCCAGAAAAGTTGAATGCAGGCACATGTACTGTAGCCACAAGAGTGAGATAAAATAACCAAATAAAAATGGCAACACCACTTCAACCTTGCATGTGGCGCCTCACAGCCTGTGAGGAAAGGCACATTGCTCAAGCGGTTGTTGTTGTATGACAACAACTCATGACTACAGCACTCCCCACTCCTAGCCTGATAACTGACAATACATGGAAAGATATCTTAGTACTAGCACCAAGTCTGGTATTGCAACATTGAATTCAGACTGGATATTTGTTATTAACCTGCTTGGTGACAAAAACAACAACGCACAGGCAAAAAGAGCCATGTTGTTATGTATGCCAAAGGGCACCTACTTACGTAAGTAAATAGGTAAGTAAGTAAATACGCAGGTGAGTATTTAGGTAAGTGAGTAGGTAAGTAAGTAGATAAGTAAGTGGTAAGTTAGTAGGTAAGTAAGTAGGTACATAAGTAGATAAATAGGTAAGTAGTTAAGTAGGTAATTAGGAACGAAAGTAAGTATGTAAGTGAGTTGGTCAGTAAGTAGGTAAGTAAGTAGGTAAGTAAGTAGGTAAGTAAGTAGGTAAGTAAGTAGGTAAGTAAGTAGGTAATTAAGGAGGTAAGTAAGTAGGTAAGTTAGTAGGTAAGTAAGTAGGTAAGTAAGTAGGTAAGTTAGTAGGTAAGTAAGTAGGTAAGTAAGTAAATAAGTAAGTGGTAAGTTAGTAGGTAAGTAAGTAGGTAATTAAGGAGGTAAGTTAGTAGGTAAGTAAGGAGGTAAGTAAGTAGGTAAGTAAGTAAATAAGTAAGTGGTAAGTAAGTAGGTAATTAAGGAGGTAAGTTAGTAGGTAAGTAAGTAGGTAAGTTAGTAGCTAAGTAAGTAGGTAAGTTAGTAGGTAAGTATGTAGGTAAGTTAGAAGGTAAGTAAGTAGGTAAGTTAGTAGGTAAGTTAGTAGCTAAGTAAGTAGGTAATTAAGGAGGTAAGTTAGTAGGTAAGTAAGTAGGTAAGTTAGTAGCTAAGTAAGTAGGTAAGTTAGTAGGTAAGTATGTAGGTAAGTTAGTAGCTAAGTAAGTAGGTAAGTTAGTAGGTAAGTTAGTAGCTAAGTAAGTAGGTAAGTTAGTAGCTAACTTAGTAGCTAAGTAAGTAGGTAAGTAAGTAGGTACGTAAGGAGGTAGGTACCTACTGATGAACCTCTTTACTTTTATTTGATTTGTCAGACTTTATGTCAACATGGCTAGAAGTGACAGCAATCCAGAAAAGTAGATCTTTTTAACTTTATTCTTGCTTCCTAAATTATTAAATTTGTTTTCTTAATTTGTCCTCTAATTCTAACGCTTCTCAACAGCTGCTTTGGAAAGAATCAAGAAACACTGGCAATTATACTTTAAAAAGACAATCATGGCTTTTTGTAAGACGTAGTTAAGGCTCCAGTATTGGGGATATCTTATCAAACCCTTGTTTCAAGCGCGTAAAGGTTTCTACGAGTTACATTGAAATACATGGAAGTACACTGGCAAATAAATTTCTAAAAGGCACACACATAATTACTTCACTGAAGTCCATCATCCCTCTTAGATCGCCAAGAGTAGACCTCAAGAGTCATCTGTCGTGGGACATTTTCTCAAGCAATTTCCACGTGTAGCTCATTCTAATGCTGTTTGCCTCGAAGTCTCGTCAACAAGTTTTCTATGGCCACCCGTTTTTGAGCTTGCTCTGGGGAGTTCACCAGATATTCTGCCTGGAATTGCTGATTACTGGTTTTTTAAAATGTATTTCTGATTAATCTTCATCTTCTTCTCCCGAGCTTTTCTTTATTTAGTTGATATTGGTTTTTCTACCATAGGTCAATGGTCCTGATGGAAGGCCAATAGCTGGCGAAGACTTTTCCTCGTCGATCCTTGCCTTGTAATATGCTTCAATGTTGCCTTGGCAGTCAATGATGCTGCAAAGGAAGGTGAAGGTGTCACCCTCCTCTACCAGTTTCTCTCCAATGTGTTAAGGTCTGAGCAGTTTGAGCTTAGTTACAGGATCTTGATCTTCCTTATTTGGATGTTCAGTATAGTTGCTAAAGCCATAGTTTTATCTTGTATCTGTTGGAGAGTGTAGAATAAAGTCAAAGGCCAGATCGTTAGTGAAGTACAGATCATAAATATATGACCAAAATGTTGACTGGATATCATTCCTTCTCTGCGTCGTTTTTATGGTCATAACACAGTCGATGACCAGTAGAAAAACGAAAGGTGAAAGTAACTACCCAGACTGACTGTCTTCCTCTCGAAGCAGCGCAGCACGGCAGCTAACCACCATGAATAAGCCTTGCACATCATCTCTTCTGAGGAGTTCTTGACCAGGCTGACCAGTTTTGTTGGTGCTTCATAGTGCTAGTGGAGCTTCCATACAGTGTCTCTGTCCACATTGTTGAGCACTTTTTCGTAGTAAACGAAGCTGATGTACATAGCGAGTTCTATTCCAGTGTTTGTTCCACTATAATGTAAGGAGGGGCGATCTGATGTGCATGTGACCAGTTATGACAAAAGTGTTGTTGTTCATCTCGTATCTGTTTGTTTACTCTTATTGTTTATTCCATCCAAAGTTATTATGTTGAACACCATTTCGTTTGGATATTTTTAATGCCTCTGTATTTGGAGTATTTACTAAACTTTCCTTTCATAGGAATCGTGATAAGTTAGCACTCTTACTATTTCAATAGCATTTCTTTATTTTCCCTGATCCTGTCAAGGGAAAAAAGTATAATCACTGAGGCGTCAAAGTCAACCTTCAGTGCCTTCTCTCTGAAAATACCGTTTGGTTCGTTTGCCTTTTCATTCGTCAGCTGCTTTATAGTTTTCTTGGTTTACTCTTTTGTTTGGATATCACAGTTGGGTAAAAGGTCTGTGTTAGCAAGAGGGATGTCTGGGTGGGGTGGGGTGATATTTTCTAGCCTAATTAGCAGTTCCTCGAAATACTGTTCCAACCTCTGTAACACCTGTTCTGTTTTAATAATGAAGTTGCTGTTATTTTCCTTGACAGCACTTGGATTTTGTTGCCGAGGACCATTGTGAATTTTTGTTTTGTTTCTCTATCTTTAGGAATGCTGACGTTTTACCACTGGCACTTTGGTAGCTTTCCCATCTAGTTCTTCTACAGCTTTAGTTTTGATTTGGAAATCAAAATTTTCATATTTTAAACTGATCTTTAGGATATGAATTTAAAATTCCATAGATATACAGAAGTGGTCTATCTCGTTTTTAGCAGTACACTCAAGCTATAGCAAGGTATTCTTATAGAATCACCCTCCTCCCTTTTGTGGACACTATCTACAATAACAAAGTTCTTAAAGGTGCGCAAGTCTTCAAACCTTCTCAAAAGTCGTTTATCTTCTCTATCGAGTGGGTCCCTGTTATATTTTTGTAATTGGTATTATCTTGTTCAATCTTTTCTTTCATTTTTCTAATGAGGATACTGACATCTCGGCTCGGGAAGAATTCATGGATGTTGTTCAGTCTAATGGAGAGCTGGTTCTTGTCTACCTCCTTATTTGAATTTATGGGAAATGGCACTGAATAATGTTGATATTGAAAACTTTCTTCTTGGTTTTGAAGGATTCTGTAATAATTCTTAGACATATGCCTTCCATCTAAAGCAGCGCTTTCTGTAAAGTAGCAGTCTTATTTCCCTTACATGACACAATTAGAGAAGAACCTATCCTGTCAGCTATCTTCCCTGTCGTGACTTTAACCGTCTTATTTTACTGATGTCGAGCAGTGACATTTTATGCTTATCCACGTTAGCTGCAACTGCTGCTGTTTTTCCTGTCTCTTACATGGCACTTACAAACCAGGTTTAGAAGCAAGTGCTCATAGCAGAAAGGTTAGGCCTCTAGAGATCCGCGGCCTTCACCACAAGAGGTCATTTTATCTCGAAATGAAGAACCTTCTTTCTCCAGGCTTCCTATTCGTTGTTTTCAGTTTATGTTCCTGGAGCTAACGGGGTTTTACGGGGTGGGAAAGCTGCGCCTACTCCAAAATCTTCTTTTAATCTGGTCTTGGCGCCGGCAATGAAGGATTTAGACAAATTTCACACTCTCATAAATATCGCAGCTGCAATCAATGAGTTTAAAATATTTTACTGCAACTGGGGAAATTACTCAGGTTAATGGTCTGTTTGTCCAAATACAGTATACTTTGCAAGAAATTTTGATATTACCACTTTTTAAAAGGTTTTAAAACACAAAGAATGTCAAATACTGTTAGAAATGTTTTATATAGTAATGAAAGTTTCCCGATGCTGGGTATTTTAGTTGAGTTTCATACAAATTGATTTCTTTTACACAGAAAAAGTGTAGTAAGTAACTGAAAATAAGACTGTTTGGATTCATTGACTTCAATTGATACCACTTGCTTCCTTGGCAGGTTAAGCAACATGTCGGAAAGTGAATCCTTTATAGAGCTGCGTACGATATGAAGGAGGCAATGACACGTTTAATATTAGCACCTGAGGCAGCACAAAAAGTTCCTTGAATACTGCTGACGTCTCGATTCAATGGATGTAAGAGCTTTATCATGGCATGAGTCGTAAGCTTTTTCTGAGCTAGGTTTCGAGGGGTACCTCTCCCATCATCAGGCTACTGAAGTGACTAGGTACTGCTGTTTTTATACCTTGGTAGTGCGGACCTACATGTAGACAGGAATTGAGTTGTGTATATGAGTGTAAAAAATGATGTATAATACTCATATTATTCTTCTAAAATATCTATATATGTTATATATATATGTAATATAAGTAACTTAAAAAGATAACTACATTATTTGTGCAGCAAAAAGTTTCAAAAGACTAACCCTTGTTCGTATAATTTATTAATGTGTATTTACATACATGTGTCTCGAGATTGAAATTAATTTGCTTCGCTACTTTGTCCTGCTAAGCACTCTTAAGTCTGATACGTTTTTTGTTGCAACTATGCAAAGCTTACTACTCTTGTTGTGGTTTGAGCACTCTAGCACATCACAATCACTTGCTTTTGGATACGTACAGGCCCAGTACTGTCCCACGTATTTTCTTAATGGTTTTGTTATATGGTGTTTGTTTGTAATGCTGACATTAAGATGTTTCAAGTTGTTGAACAGCAAACCATATTAGCACAGATTGACTCTGTCTGTCATTCTCTCTCTCCCACTTTCCGCCTCTCTCTCTCTCTCTCTCTCTCTCTCTCTCTCTCTCTCTCTCTCTCTCTCTCTCTCTCTC
>RDPX01000238.1:780712-793804 GCA_003991215.1 Morbakka virulenta | reverse complement strand
ATCTATCTATCTATCTATCTATCTATCTATCTATCTATCTATCTATCTATCTATCTATCTATCTATCTATCTATCTATCTATCTATCTATCTATCCATCTATCTATCTATCTATCTATTTATCTTTCCATCTATCTATCCATCTATCAATCTGTCTATCTATCCATCTATCTTTCTCTCTATCTATCCATCTATCTACGTATCTATCTGTCCATCTATCCATCTTTTTCTCTATGCATCTATCTATCTATCTATTTATCTATCTATCAATCAATCAATCAATCCATCTATCTATCTATCCATCTATCCATCTATTTATCTATCTATCTATCTATCTATCTATCTATCTATCTATCTATCTATCTATCTATCTATCTATCTATCTATCTATCCAACTATCTATCTATTTATCTATCTGTCTGTCTATCTATCTATCTATCTATCCTTCTATCTATCTATTTATCTGTCGCCATAATCTTCTTAGTTATCATCATTATCGTCTAAAGCCAGGGAGCTGTTAGTGCTATTTATTTGACTTGACAATGTTTTTCCAAAATTCTTTTTGGGGCGCAGAGGGTTAAAGTCGTCCAAGTTGTTTGAAATTTTAATCTTTACTAGTCATAAAAGTACAGATAAATTAAAGGTAGAATTTGTTAGACATTGCTACCTTTTATGTTTGCCTTATTAAACTGTATTCAGAGGTTTCTATATTTATACAATCTACAGAGAGAATCTACACGCCGGTCATTAGTCACTGAGGCTGGAGGAGGATCAAATGCCGCAAAATTACAAAAGAATATAAACATCTACGTCTTTGTAATTGATTCACATTACAAAGACAAATTAGATGTTTGGCTGTTTCTTTTGAATTCTTTCTTTTAAATATAATGTTTTGGAAATGATACCCTTCTAGAAATTCAGTAGGTATTTTCCCTTTTCTATTGAAACTTGCTTTATTGTATTTTATTCAAGAAATGAAGGCGGCACCTAGTAAATTATAAATGGTCCACCTATCTAAATTGATGGGATTGTAAAGACATATGAAAAGTACAAAAGATGAAGGATATTTTTTATTTCACAGATTGAAAAGACAAGACGTTAACTTTTTTTTATAAACTCTTTAAACTTGTTTTCTATAAACCGAAAGTTCAATAAAATATCAACCTCTTTATCTTACCTTCTTTTTGGTCCATATGGCTTTGCATTTAAATAAAAATTTCTATTTTGAATTCCCAAATTCGCTTTTTTGTCCATTTAGTACTTAGTGAAAACCACCTCACTTAAAATATCCTACCTGACTTTTGGCGTTTTCTTTATTATGTATTTAAAACTCTCGTGTTTTGAGATCTCTTTCTATTTAAAAAACTGTCTGCAGGTATTTAATGGTAATTTTAAATTTATGTAACTTATGTCCATTGACAAAGGTGTTTTTTTCTTGGCGATTGGCTTAGAAACTTTTCATATCAGTTTATTTTTTTTACTTGCTAGCTCCTACGTCGCCAAACAGCTCAAGCTTAAGACTGTGATTTATCTGTAAAAACGAGTGGTAATTTTGATAAGAGAAATATTTCTAAATAATTTCAAGGAATATCAACTGATAGAGAAAGATAAAGACAGAGGCAGAGACAGAGACAGACAGACAGGCGGACAGGCGGACAAGTAGACAGGCATACAAGCAGACAGAAGAATAGCAGACAGACAGACAGACAGGCAGACAGAGAAATAAGGAGACAGCGAAGCCGAGGGACAAACAGACAGAGATAGACAGGGCGGAAGAGAGACAAAGAGTAAAACGATTAGGGAAGGAAGTAGCAACTTTACCTTCAAAATCTTTGAGCGTTTCTTGGGCATCTCTATGCTGTCTGTAATTTATCCAGCAACAACTTTCGACTTGAGTGTCGTCTATTCCCCAGTATGAAAGTTCTTCCTCAAATAATGGTCCACAAACATCGTAAGGGGAATGAAGCTGACCAGTTCTGTAGTAGTTTAGTATATGTGCGAACACAGCAGGATGTCTATCGAAAAAGAATTCTCCTTTCTCAGGATCATAATCTGAGGTATGGGAAGCAGAACTTTCAGCCAACCAGGAAAGTCGGGTATCCGGTATATTTTTTAATGTACTTTTGTATGTTTCATGTCTTACGCCACCAACATTAATAACTACACGATCCTTTTTCTTATTTTTTTGCACCTGCTCTGTTTGTGCATTGGTATTTTCTTCCACTGCAGAATGGGACGAACTAGTTTGACTTGAAGTGTCTGCACCTGAAGCGGACGATTGTACGGAATCCCTTTTAGCACTTTCTTCTCCTAGATTTTCTATCTGTTGAGATACTGGTGGGGACTGTACAGGTACTGGACTTTTCGCAGTTGGATTTTCTATCGCTTGCAAAGGAATTCCTGTAACATTATCATTTGATTGTAAGGAGCTTTTGCTCATTGTCAAGTCGAAAAACAAGAATAAACCTTACGCCTGGGTTTACGTAGGTAATATTGTAATTTTTCCAATAGAGATCAATTTACGAATCATGGACCGGTGATTGTATGTAAAGAAACTGTATTTGCACCCAAAGAAAAATTTTTCAACGTTAATGCGTTGTTAAATTCACATCTCTCGTTGTACCTGGTTAGATTAATATATATTTCCTCTCCTATGTATGGGTTTTGATTTGTTAAATATTTAAGTACAATCCAGGTCAGAACAAATGTAACACAAAAATGCTTTCACATCATTAGGCCCATCTGCCAAAATAAAACAGAAAAAAAATTACCCTCAACAAGCGAATACATAGGAACAAAAACTAAAAGGAGATTACAAAATATGTTATTAATACCACTAATACTCATACTAATACTAATACTAATAAATACTAATACTAATACTAATACTAATACTAATACTAATACTAATACTAATACTAATACTAATACTAATACTAATACTAATACTAATACTAATACTAATACTAATACTAATACTAATACTAATACTAATACTAATACTAATACTAATACTAATACTAATACTAATACTAATACTAATACTAATACTAATACTAATACTAATACTAATACTAATACTACTACTAANTGATATGACTGTTTAAAATCCCAGAACATAAGTCTTGGTAACATTTTACTACATGATGTAATTTTAGGAAATAACAAAATAAAAGTAATATATGTTCAGAAGATATGGTAGAAAAAGAAAAAATGAAGGCTAATTAGCTTTAAACATTGTATACTGATGTATTTAGGAGGGTCCGTATCATGCAGTCAACTTTTTTTATAAACCAAGTTATCTCGTATTAGTGGTATATAGTGAAATTTTGCTGAAAGGTAACTAGCAAAAATGTTTAAAAGTGTTTTGGACCATAAAAAATTTTCATTATTACAAGACAGAGGAGGTTTCAGGATGGAAGTGATGAAGAAAAACTCTAATAAGTCTTTTCGTCTCCTTAATCTGTTCGTAGACCTGATTTCGACCGCTTTGAAATAGCACAGAGAACAGCTAGAAACTTTGTAAGTTATGGTCAATTTCATGTGTTTACATAGTAACAACTGAGGATACTAGCGGCTGTAGTTTTATTAAACTTTAGTTTTCATGACAAAAATGACTGCAATTTCTATGCCCCAAGTAGTGTTTCTATAGAAATATATAAACAGATGCCTCAAGAAATGTACTTTCAAACAGGAAAATTATACTAAACTGGGCTTATAAGTCGAATTTTGAATAGAATTTAAAGATAATTTCTAACGTATTAGTATCCTTAAATAGGCCAGAAAACGACAAATTCAACGTTTTATGTTTTTAAAGCTTTGATTTAACTAGCTATAAGCACTTACACCAACACAAAAAGGGTAGAAAAGAAGAACAACTAAGAGAACAAGGTGTCGCAATGAGAGCAGATCTTACAGTAACGTGAGGTAAGTATTTTTGGAAAAAGACGAATTATATCCACAAATCAATTATTTCTTAAGATAAACCTCAGGTTTCAATTGTCTTCTCAATAAAAAGGAGTACTCAAAACAGGAATCTAATTTTGATTTTCCAATGTTGTCTAATAATTACGAGAAATGCTAAGACAATATTAAAAAGGATTCATCAATACACTTCATTGTGATGTTTATAAGTGCTCAATGAAGTTGAATTAAGAGCTAAACATAAAATAATATAAGAGGAGGAAACTAGACTGTTACATAAGATCACGAGAGTTAGGGTTCTTAAATAACAAAGATATTTTATATGATAGGACAAGCTTTCGTATATTTACTTCGTCAGACCTGACGAAGTAAATATACGAAAGCTTGTCCTATCATGCAAAATGTCTTTGTTGTTGAAATTTATATACTTTTAAAGACAACTACCTGCTTTTATGAAATTTATATATATATATATATATATATATATATATATCAATCTTTACCAGAAAATTTGATGTAGAATAAAACAAAACCAAAACTGAATACTAATATTTTCCTCCTGACTTTAAGATTTAAAATTGAAGGAAAACTATCGAGATTTTATAAAGAATATTTCCGAATCTTTATCCTGCTATAGAACTATATCACAACACAGCAATCCTATATTAAATTAGTCTGTTACCATGGAAACCAAAAAATTAATAGAAACTACATAGAAAAGTGCAATCATTCCAAGAAAATAATTGCAACTCCCTAGAGACCTTTAAATCCTTGTTTATCGATGGAGAAAAACGCTTGACATAAAATGCTTCCAAAAATGACAACTGGGACCAATTACTATTAGTGTCAATAATAGAAAATTATGAAGAACCGCGTTTTTAATGTGTTCTTTTACTTCTATTTTGTGTGATATATCTAATTATGGTGGACTGAATAGACTAACGCAATCTTGAAACAACCGACATTGCGACATATGCATACATTTTGACGTATGACCGCAATATTCTCTTATTGACTGGATCTTTTATTTCTGGCACTTATGGTAAATAGTGGGGCAATAATACCTTTCACAGAATTTCACCAAAAAGGCCAGAATAGAGAATACAGAGTTTAGTAAAGATGGATAGAAAGTCAACAACACACAGTGGATAACAAGACATACATACAGTCTGCTTAGTTCCCCCTATGGGAAGAAACGTCCCCTTGGTTCTTCTTCCTCTTGCGCATCAGTCCTCAAGCATATAAGAACAACCGGTCGTCCACGCAAAGATAAAAATTGTCAAAGTCCGATCAAAAAGGGAAGGGCTTTCAAATTTTAACCAAAAAGCAATGACGAAGCTTACTTATCATGGACAGGGGGAGGAGTAAAGCAGAATGACTCTATTTTTGATGCCATGGGCTACTGGATACAAGAAATACATAAGACAGTCACTAGGTCGTATACTCTTTTTTCATATAAGAGATATTTTGCAACTTATGTTTTTCCTAGTCCATTGGAGGAGGGATATGCTGAAATATTTTCACAAGGGGATAGAGCCTTCTTCCTCCCGCCAAGCTTTGTCCCTGCCAGAAATCTACACGAGAAGCTATGCGTCATTTTATCACTGCAAACTACGAGGAATAACAGTTTCTGTAAGAATGTTAGAAGTAGCAGAGGATATATACAGTTTATGCCGGTCAGTTGATTGTTCATGCAAAACGTTTTGTTCATGTAGGAATGAAACAAGTATTTTTTTAATTGTACAGAAATATCCATTTCAATTTATCTACCGTTTTTTCTAGGCTCAGTCATTATTCAGTAAATGTTTTCTAATTATTTTTAAAGTACCAACCCTTTTCCACTGAAAAACAAAGAAAATCCTAAAAATTATCATTCCAGCAATCCAGAAAACCGCATGCTGTCACTTTGGATATACAATTTAACAACTTCACCCAACAAATCTTCTCAGCGATTCATTTACCCAAATCTAGTTTAAAGGAAATTATTCTATTTAATCAAAAAACACTGGCAAAACGCAATTTAATATTTGGTTGACAAAGTTTAGTTTTACATCGCACTTCTTTTAACTTAAAAAGTGGTTTGGTCAATTGACAGGCGGAGTATTAATAAAAACCTTTTCACTAATCTGACCTAGAAGTACATTTTATTCAGTTGGTCAGTATTGGTAGTAATTATGTGCTATGCCAGCAAATAAAAGATCTAATCAGAGATGTGTTTTAGTTGACTTATGCAGCTATTCGAGAGTTAAGGTTGCAGACAGGGGGTAAAAATACTTTCTCCAGTTACAATAACTCAATCGACAAAGTAGAATAATTTTTATAACGTAACTTTACGATAAGGAAAATTTTCGCAATTTGGAAAAATAACGGAATAAAAAAATCAAGAATGTATTTCATCACATGTCTCAACTACGGAAGAACCAGCAATATCCTATTATGACTAAAATGATGATAAGTCGGTCCTACTAAAGGAGTTGGAGAGCCAAAGCTCAACCATATAGTGGGCAGCCTCCCATCAGTCCTGTGAGCAGCGGATCCTGATAGGTTGGTGGCTAGCGACTATTTTTAACCGCAATTTTATGAACTTAAAAATAGCCACCTCACTGAGGATGATATTTGAAATAGGTGCTTTTGTTGGCTTCAGTATCTGAGGCACATTTCTGATGAGCAGAAACCCCACAATCCTACTACTGGAGTTGAAAGGGAACATAAAGGAGAACAGAAACCGGAGATATTCAAGATGCTTATTTTAGGAGGATCTCAAATACTTACAGATTACAAATGCAGACCTGAAGCATGTAATAACTAAAAGGAGAGAATTTTTAAGGGTTGGTCTTGACATTGTGCTCCACCAGAAGCAAAAAGACTTAAGAGTGCAATTCATTCACCTGTTATTCTTGTTTAAAGCTCTCAAGACGGCAAGAGATCGGTTATCTTTATCAGGATTTAAGAGATGAAATAGAAGAGGGAAATTATAGAAGCGAAGAAAAAAAAGGTGGTTATCTGGAAGAAGGAAATTAAATAAGGAAAGGAAAATGACGAATAACATTCTTATTCTTATTAATTTATTGTGAGTTTTATTAATTCGCAGAGATTAATCCATTTTGAATGGGATTAATGCCAGCCGAGATTCTATAGTAAACAAAATATCAATCAACTAGGAGAGAATGAAAAATCAAGCAAAAATTTTAAAAGGAAGAAAGAAGGACTGACCTGAAATTCCATGCACCTGTGTTAGAAAGGTTTAGGGGCTTGGGGAAAAAGTACCCTCCTCTCTGGGAATGTAGTTCCTAGCGTAAGAGAATTAACTTTCTTCTGCTGAAACCATTTCTTAAAATTTACTTTTATATATGTATATATATAAGCACAACTTGTTTACGATGTTGACCTTTAATAGATGAAAACATCTGGGCTTTGATAGTACCAAACCAATGTTGCAGGTCCCATTATTACTATACGTGAACACAAAGGTACACTGTGAAGGTGCAGGCTCTACCGGGAAATAGATCTTATTCGACTTATCTCAGGTATTTTCAGTAAGCCTAGTCATGGAGGTCAGAAATCTCAAAAGGCACCTGTATTTTGTAATGATTAAATGGTAGAATATGATACATTGTACAGAGGAGCTTATCAAGTACCAAAGTGTTTGTCTGTGTTTGTGGGTAATCGATAGCCTTATTTACTGTTTGAAATAGAAAACACTAGGCTCTTTGATGAAGTACGAGTGTTTCTCTTTATTTATATTTTATATATTTTTCGGTAAATGAAAGTGTGTATGTATGTGTGTATGTATGTATGTATGCATGTATGTTTGCATGTATGTATGTGTTTATGTATGTATGTGTGTATGTATGTGTGTATGTGTGTATGTATGTATGTATGTATGTATGTATGTATGTATGTATATATGTTGTCAAACTGCAAACAGTCAATTCCGAAATCCCAATCTAATCAAAACTTAAATTTTAGAAATTACATAGAGTATTCAAAATACTACAACTTATGTCATTATGTGTGCTACCAAATCATTATAACGTCCTTGTTGAATTATCTCTTTGCTTGATCGTTATCATACACTTTTAGAAATATGTTCTATGGTACTTATTTTTGTTTATTCTCTTTATCTCTTCTGCTTTTTTTCTTTTCTTAACTATTTCAAGCCATTTCTCTCTCTCTTTTATATACCATTTATATTCTTTATCATTCTTTATATATTCTATATATTATTTATGTTTTCTTTATCTTTTCATTTTAGAATGTCGTAAAAAGTTGATAATGAACCGTTTGATTGATTTGTATGTCACAATGCAATTGAATATACAGAAGACTACAAAGAATGTAAAACTGTCTCACACCCCTTACTTTAAAAGAACCTAGCAAAGATACTTCTTTTGCTAAGGATTATGAGAAAAGAAAAAATTTTAAAGTACAGCTCTTAAAGTTATTTAAAGTAATACTGTTCGATAATGCACATAGGCATAGGCTTTTTGTCAACTCCTTGAATTTTTTAATTTAGTATTTAAAATATATAATAAATGACACTAAAAGAGAAGCAGTAAGCATCTTTTGGGACTTCATCCTTTGCATCCACCGTACTCATAAACCTGATCGCTCTGTTATATTTATTACTTGCATTAACACCAAAACTCGACTAGCATTTTCATAGCAGCACCAGTTGACAGCAATATCTCTATCAAGATATTTGAAAAGAATTTAAAGTATAAAGGTTTGGAAATTGAAATTGCAAAGATGTGAAATCTGAAAATAATTAATTTTTCAGTAATAGTAGGAGCTCTCGGTGTAATCAATAAAAGGAACTAAGAATTTCATCAAACAGATACCTGGATCACCTAGTCTATAAGAAATAGAAAAAGTACTACTGACAAGCATGACACACACATACACACACATACACTACGAAGAGTGTTCTCAACCTAACGCACAATATATAAAAAACAATGATTGCACTTTTCCTGTAAATACAACAAAACATTTTATAATTTTGTCTGTACATGAAAATGTTAGTCACAAAATTATAAAAAGTTTGTACATGAAAAAGTATATTTTATATATATATCTTGTGTACATTATATAGAAATATATATTGTATATATTCGACGAAGTAAGGTTAATGTTGATTGCGGAATTTAATGTATAATATTTTTATAGATAATAAATTATGTCACTAAAATGTATTTGCTAAATAAAATTATCTATTTAATCGAATACCACTTTTCTGTAGCCCTTTTTTCTATCTTACTCTTTAAATTTCCGTTTTTATTAAACTTTTATTTTTCATTTTCTTATTCATGTTTTTACTTCTGATCTACTCAACTTCTCTGTATTAATTAGAATACATATTTTTACCCAACGTTTTCTTTTTTCACATTTAGATTGTAAAAATACTTTACTGCTTCTTAGGTTTTTCAGGAATAAATGATTATGCCATTCCAAATAAACTTGAAAAAAATACTATTTCAAAATAACAATTTGTGTACATTTTCTATTATTATTCCTTTTTTGAAGTTATTTTAGCAGAAATCTAATTTCCAATATATCAAAATTTACCTTAGCATCTTAGTGAAAATGGTTGTGAACTTTTAAGTTCACTTCAAAATGATTCCTATTTTGTAAGGCTTCATTATTTTAGATTTCTTTGCATAACTTCATCATCCAAGACTGATAGTTTCGTGAAGAGCTTTCCAGCAATAAGTAGCTCTAAACCTCAAAATTAAGAATAAAAGCGACAAAATTATTTTGTAACATCAAAAACATTTCTTAGTAAAATCATAGCTTATTGTACCTATTAGAAATGGAATATTTAACAGAGATTACACAACAGCTAACTTTAATAATTCATTGGCACTTCTTAAAAAATATTCTCATTATAATATAGTTTTTAGCTTGGTTTACTCCAGTATAAAAGGTTTCTTAATTTTTTTTGACAATAATTCCCCACTCAGAAAAAGATTTCTTGACAAGGGGGTCCTGTATTATTTTCCGTTATATATATATAGCTTGCTTGGAATGAAAAATTACAAAACGTTACAGATAAGCATAATCTGCTGGTAGCAGTCAAAATATAACCTGTAGCGCTTTTAGCTTGCAGAATGGTGTTGTCATTATGGAGAAGCAACGCTGATTAACAGTCAAAAACTTTGAATGAGAGAAAAAATATACCATCAGCTGACATTCTGCAATCGTAAAAAGCATTTTTTTTAAATTTATTATTAGAATTGAGCATCTTGGTAGAAATAATTAATGCTTTGGTATTTCTTTAGCAAACGTTTTCATCATCTCTTCCATTTATGTTTAGCAACGTTAAACAAATTCATATACATATAGCAATTGCACAGCTGAATGTGTTTATAGGTAAACTGTACAATCTATTTCGTAGTTAATTATATTAATGCTCAATCTTTATATGGAACACTCTTAGAACATGGTGTACCACATAACCTTATATATATATATATATATATATATATATATATATATATATATATATAAGTGAGTATGTTTGTTTGTTTGTCTGTTTGAAGTAAATCTATGAGAAAACTACTGAACCTACGAAGCTGAAATCTGGAGTGTGAATCTATCTTTAACCGGGGGAGGATCTGAAATATAAAAGGCTGACCTTGGAGGTCATATTCTGGGGGGGTTAGGGGGCAACCAATCCCATTTTCAAGGTAAAGGAAGCCTCCAGTCAAAAAGTTGAATAAAATTTAAATTATAAAAATTTCAATATTATTTTTGAAAAATAAATTCCAAAATAAAAATTAAACAACATTAAAACTTTTTTGAAATTAAGAAGGTTTATTTACTATAAAGTAATCTCCTTGACCGTACAAGTCCTCCGTAGTATAATGGTGAGTTTCCCCACTTATCACACGGGAGACCAGGGTTCGTTTCCCCACCGGGGAGGACTTTTTTTTTAATCTTGTTTTTTTGCCAATGTATTGCCATAGCATTTTTTATTTGAAGTTCTTACATTATCTTTTCTAAGGTTACCAAAGTTTAAATTATCTATAATTTCTATACCACACCCCAAGTGTCAAGGTAGTTGCAGTTCTTTGAACTGAAATAATCTACCATCACATTTCTAATCGAGCAATACTTTACAATTATCTTGATAGGACCTTTTTAGCCTACTAAATTGCACTTTTTTTACCCGAGCAACGCCGGGTACTTCTGGTAGTATATATATCTCTGTGTGTGTGTTTGTGTGTGTGTTTGTGTATGTGTGCGTGCGTGTGTGAAATACACAAGAAGCATAGAACAAAACAATAATTTTCCAGCCTAGACAGTCAATATCACATCTACACAAATTGTTTAGTGTAAATCAAACAGCTGATAATCTTTTCAATAACATAATCATTTCAATCAACATTTATTTTTCAAACATCAAAGGAGAACTTGCTATCAGTCGTCATCCTGCTTCTCCGCACTTTGAACGGATATGTAATTCAAATTTGATAGAATAAGTTTTACAACAAGTGTTTACAACAAATTCACACGATTTGTTTTTCTCTGAAAACCAAGCAATGTATTTAATGATAAAGATAAAAATAATAGTTATGAAAACCATACTAATAATGGTTATGCGAAAGAAAATTTAACGGATACCTTATTAAAGGAAGATTTTCAAAATCTAGTTTTTACTTTGGCTGAGTTTTAAGTTTTTCATGAAATATACGAAAACTTTGACACTCAAATACTGACTAGACATTAATTTTATTACATTTATCATGGACTTCTGTTAATTTTGTCACTGAGAGGAAAACAGTTTGGAGTTTGAGTTGACAAAATATATAATATACTTCTAATTGAAATCCATCGCTAATTTCCTCTGCTTCTAAAATGGAATTAAGCATTTGTGTTTACGAGTTTAAAAGGCGTCTTAATGCTGGGCGCGTGGCTTAAAAGATATTAAACAGAATCAAGCTCAGTATCCAGTTTAAAGAAAAAAACCCATATAATTGTGTGTTACAAAATGGGGTTTAAATAAAATCTTTATCAATAACACATAAAAATAAATAAATAGATAAAGTTAATAAAATTAATAAAATCTTCACGAAATTAATTACTGCGTTTAGCTATTACGTAACATCTGCTTGTTAATAGTAGATCCTGTCAAAATTTTAAAATCATACACTATTTAGTAATTAGCAAATAGGTAAAATTTTGCCTAGAAGTTAAAGATTATTTATATCCAGTAATTTCCTTCCTCTCTTTTAAAACAAGAGAACGGAGCCTGGAATTGTTTCTCTAATCAATCAAGAAAAAAGAATGGCTGCCTTCAACCAAACACAAGAAATAAAATATCAAACAAGTTTTTATGGATTTTGGACAACTTTTTTATGCTAGGAGTCCTTCAATTGACCGTGAAATTATCCATACGATTCTCTATCGAATATTTTGTGTCTTGAGTTTGTTTTTTACTAAGAGTACTTTCTCTTTTTGGTTTCTACCACATACCGCAATCAACAATTGCTCTCCAAAATGTAACTCGCAAACAGTTGACTTCATTCGCAAGTGACACATAATTGTTTGTCTGATGTGCCCCCTTTGTCAAACTTTTCAATTACGGATCATGGTAAATGCTATTGTGATTGAAAATAACAGCAGATGTCATATTAATAAATTATGATTTTTACCCGTAATTTGCTTCGGAAAGAAACTCATTTCAAGAAGTTCGGAATTCAAAATTTCGAATTTTCGAAAAATTCCAAAAAGGTGAGATATCCATGTCTTGATAACAACACCAAAACTGATTTTATTCAAAATTATTAAGAGCTCTATTATAGGATTTTCAATCCCACTGCACTGAATCAATTCTCTTCTGCAGTCAATCGAAAGAAAAAAAAGACTACCTTCTACACTCTTTGTGTTTTCATTTCTACAAACACCGTCCTAATTAATTCTCATTCAGCGCTGTAGTTTGGCTTAAATGGATACCAAAAAGATAGGTTTCAACAAAAGAATATTAAATTTTGTTGTGATCTAACATTGATTTGAATACGATCTAGGCAAGAAACTAATGAGATACTTTGGGTAGTTTCGTTGAAATGAATACCAAAAAAGTAGGATTTAACAAAGAATATAAATTTTTTTGTGATCTAACAGTGATTTGAATACGATCTAAGCAACAAAGTAATGAGATACTTTG
>RDPX01000238.1:727500-738072 GCA_003991215.1 Morbakka virulenta | reverse complement strand
TGTGATCCGACAGTGATTTGAATACGATCTAAGCAACAATGTAATGAGATACTTTGGGCGGTGTGGCTTAAATAAATGACAAAAACGCAGGTTTAACAAAAGAATATAAACTTTGTAGTGATCTAACATTGATTTGAATACGATCTAGGCAACGAACTAATGAGATATTTTGGGTAGTGTGATTTAAATGAATATAAGGAAAGTAGAATTTAACAAAAGAATAAAAATTTTGTTGTGATCTCACAGTGATTTGAATACGATCTAAGCAACAAAGAAATGAGATACTTTGGGAAGTTTGGTTTAAATGAATATAAGAAAAGTAGGTTTTAACATAAGAATATAAATTATTTTGTGATCTAACTGTTATTTAAATACGATCGAAGCAAAAAAGTAATGAGATACTATGGGTAGTTTAATTTAAATGATTACCAAAAAAGTATGTTTTAACAAAAGAATAAAAATTTTGTTGTGATCTAACTGTTATTTAATTACGATCTAAGCAACAAAGAAATAAGATACTTTGCGTAGTGTGGTTTAAATAAATATGAGAAAAGTAGATTTTAACAAAAGAATATAAATTATTTTGTGATCTAACTGTGATTTGAATACGATCTAAGCAACGAAGTAATGACATACTTTGGGTAGTGAGGGTGAAATGAATATGTGAAAAGTAGGATTTAACATAAGAATATAAATAATTTTGTGATCTAACTGTGATTTAAAAACGATCTAAGCAACAAAGTAATGAGATACTTTGCGTAGCTTGGTTTAAATGAATAACAAAAAAGTTAGTTTTAAGAAAGGAATATAAATTTTCTTGTGATCTAAACGTGATAGGAATACGATCTAAGCAACAAAGAAATGAGATACTTTGGGTAGTGAGGTTTAAATGAATAACAAAAAAGTAGGTTTTAACAAAAGAATATAAATTATTTTGTGAACTAACTGTGATTTAAATACGATATAAGCAACAAAGTAATGGAATACTTTGGGTAGTTTAATTTAAACCATTACCAAAAAGGTAGGTTTTAAAAAACAATAAAAATGTTGTTGTGATCTAACAGTGATTTGAATACGATCTAAGCAACAAAGAGATGAGATACTTTGGGTTGTGTGGGTTAAATGAATATGAGAAAAGTAGGTTTTAACAAAAGAATATAACTTATTTTGTGATCTTACCTTGATTTGAATACGATCGAAGCAACAAGGTAATGAGATACTTTGGGAAGTTTAATGTAAATGATTAGCAAAAACGTAGGATTTAGCAAAAGAATATAAATTTTCTTGTGATCTAACGTTGATTTGAATACGATCTAAGCAACAAAGTAATGAGATAATTTGGGTAGTGTGGTATAAATAAATACCAAAAAAGTAGGTTTTAACAAAAGAATAAAAATTTTGTTGTGATCTAACAGTGATTTGAATACGATCTAAGCAACAAAGAAATGAGATACTTTGGGTAGTGAGGTTTAAATGAATAACAAAAAAGTAGGTTTTAACAAAAGAATATAAATTATTTTGTGAACTAACTCTGATTTGAATACGATCTAAGCAACAAAGTAATGAGATACTTTGAGTAGCTTGGATTAAATGAATAACAAAAAGGTAGGTTTTAACAAAAGAATATAAATTTTGTTGTGATCTAACTGTGATTTGAATACGATCTAAGCAACAAAGTAATGAGATACTTTGGGTAGTGTGGTTTAAATGAATTCCATAAAAGTAGGTTTTAACAAAAGAATATAAATTGTGTTGTGATCCAACAGTGATTTGAATAGGATCTGAGCAACAAAGTAATGAGATACTTTGTGTAGTTTAATTTAAATGAATACAAAAAAGTAGGATTTAACAAAAGAATATAATTATTTTGTGATCTAAGAGTTATTTGAATACGATCGAAGCAACAAAGTAATGAGATACTTTGGGTAGTTTGGTTTAAATGATTGCCAAAAAAGTAGGTTTTAACAAAAGAATATAAATTATTTTGTGACCTAACTGTGATTTGAATACGATCGAAGCAAGAAAGTAATAAGATACTTTGGGTCGTTTGGTTTAAATGTTACCAAAAAATTAGGATTTAACAGAAGAATATAAAATATTTTGTAATCTAACAGTAATTTGAATATTAGGATCTAAAAAACAAACTTAATGAGATACTTTGAGGAGTTTAGTTTAAATGAATACCAAAAAATTAGGATTTAACAAAAGAATATAATTATTTTGTGATCTAACAGTTATGTGAATACGATCTGAGCAACAAAGAAATGAGATACTTTGGGTAGTTTGGTTTAATTGAATACCAAAAGAGTAGGTTTTAACAAAAGAATATCAATTTTTTTGTGATCTAACTGTGATTTGAATACGATCTAAGCAAGAAAGTAATGAGATACTTTGGGTAGTTTGGTTTAAATGAATTCCATAAAAGTAGGTTTTAACAAAAGAATATAAATTATTTTGTGATCTAACTGTGATTTCTATACGATCTAAGCAAGAAAGTAATGAGATACTTTGGGTAGTTTGGTTTAAATGATTGCCAAAAAAGTAGGTTTTAACAAAAGAATATAAATTATTTTGTGATCTAACTGTGATTTGAATACGATCGAAGCAACAAAGTAATGAGATACTTTGAGTAGTTTAATTTAAATGATTATTAAAAAAGTAGGTTTTAACAAAAGAATATCAATTTTTATTGTGATCTAACATTGATTTCTATACGATCTAAGCAAGAAAGTAATGAGATACTTTGGGTCGTTTGGTTTAAAGGAATACCATAAAAGTAGGTTTTAACAAAAGAATATAAATTATTTTGTGATCTAACAGTGATTTGAATACGATCTAAGCAACAAAGAAATGAGATACTTTGGGTAGTTTGGTTTAAATGATAACCATAAAAGTAGGTATTAAGAAAAGAATATATTTTTTTGTGTGATCTAACAGTGATTTGAATACGATCTAAGCAACAAAGTAATAAGATACTTTGGATAGGTTGGTTTAAATAAATACCAAAAAAGTAGATTTTAACAAAAGAATATATATTTTTTTGTGATCTAACAGTGATTTGAATACCACCTAAGCAACAAAGTAATGAGTTACTTTAGGTAGTTTAATTTAAATGATTACCAAAAAAGTAAGTTTTAACAAAAGAATAAAAATTTTGTTGTGATCTAACAGTGATTTGAATACGATCTAAGCAACAAAGAAATGATATACTTTGGGTAGTTTGGTTTAAATGAATACCAAAAAAGTAGGATTTAACAAAAGAATATATATTTTTTTGTGATCTAACAGTGATTTGAATACGATCGAGGAAACAAAGTAATGAGATACTTTAAGTAGTTTAATTTAAATGATTACCCAAAAAGTAAGTTTTAACAAAAGAATAAAAATTTTGTTGTGATCTAACAGTGATTTGAATACGATCTAAGCAAGAAAGTAATGAGATACTTTGGATAGTTTGGTTTAAATGAATACCAAAAGTGTAGATTTTAACAAAAGAATATATATTTTTTTGTGATCTAACAGTGATTTGAATACGATCTAAGCAACAAAGTAATGAGGTACGTCTAGTATACGTCTTTCTTTTTGAAATGAAAAGCTGAAAAATTTATTATTAATAATTAACCATGGAGCTATTGCTGTGAATTTAAATGTTGCATAAAGAGGAAATGACAGTCGTCCTATATCCGAGCAGGAAAATTGTATAATTGAGAAAGGTGACGGGTAGTTTGAATCGTATATTTGTTTTTACAGTCACCTGCTACAAAAGAATAGATTATTATTACAGCAAAGGCAAACATTCAGAAATCTGTAAGAAAAAAGCAGTAGTATAGATATTGACAAATATAAAGCTAAAATAATCAGTTTGTAATACAAAATAACGCAAAAGAANGGAATCCCTCATTGCTACATTCAACCAATGGCAACCATTTTGAATTTCCACTGATAAATTTAGACTTTTCTCAAGAAAAACTGAACAGTACTATCCTTAAATGTTAGTGCATCTACTGTCTGATGCAATCACTTTGACCTTCTGAACGTTTTTGGTTTTGGACACAATAATCCTTTTTCTGCTTGGTTGTCTCAAATTCACCAGTAAAAGTAAAAGCATCCCCATATACATGGTTTTAGCTTTAAACAATTTTATTTCAACATTTTGTCAGCTACAAGATATATATATATATTATATATATATATTATATATATATTATATATATATATTATATATATATTATATATATATATATTCAAAAACATGATTTTTGAATTACTGAAAAGTTGTCTTTGTTTAAGTTGTGTAATTGGTTGGCAAAGTAAACTATAGAAAATATTTAGATCGAACCAGTAAAGAAAAGGAAACGGTCTTCAAAGTTTAGTTCTCTGCACATATTAAAAATGCTTTTGACTACACCCTTTAGATTGGTATAAAGCGCCTTAGTAAAATGGTTTAGAGCACATTTAGAAAACTAAATTTTAGTCAAATTTAGTGCCTTCTTTTACAGCACCAAGCTATTGAAAATACAACCCGAATGTCACGGCCTTTATTTCACAAGACAAACCCCTGCAGTCAATATTGATCAGAATTAATTTACCTTCTCTATTAGTGATAATTTTTCGAGTAAATTTTTTCCCCTTTTAAATTCTTCTTGATCAATTTTTTTACAAATTTGATAAAGAAGAATTTCTAATGAAAAGGGAACGCATTGCCGTTATTAATATGCCGAACCATTTGTTTCATCTTGATCAGCTGCTCCTAGTATCAGTCCTCTAATCTCTATATTTTGAGGTTACTGTTGAATCAAGCAATTTTTTTGCAACCCTGAGAGGAAAACATCTACCTCCCATCAAATTGTACTTCCTTCCAAGCACCCTTTCCATTGATAAGACATTAAACAGTATTCGAATAGCTTGAAGTATTCAAATTAAAAATTAAAAACTTTCGGGTTTTTCAAAGGAAAGACAATAGGAGTATTGGTCTCAAATACGTTAAGATAACTTGACATTAAAGGTATTGATAGTGAGCTGCTTTAGCGACTTACGTCACCAACCACCTGTCCTACCTGCTAAAAAATTTCGATGAAATATTGCTAAAATGTTCTATTGTGGCATGTGTGAATCTCTCTGTGTACCTCCTATCATACCATTACTTTGTCCGCGGTCGTCAGCTTCTTCCTCCCCAACGAGTTTCCTTCATTTACTTGTCTGTGCAATCAATCTGCTCTTCTGCAAGCAAAGTATTTAACTCTCGTTTTTAGGATGTCATTCTTTATTTCATCATCAAAGTCGTCCTATTAGTTTATTCATCTATTTATTTATTTTGTTATTTATTGATTACTTATGCATTTTATTAATTAATTATATATTTATTATTAATTATTTATTTCTTATTTAATGTTATTTATTACAGATATTAAATAATTTCTTTCTTTCTTTAATATCTAAACTGAATTAACACTTTAACTAACCAAACCTGTTATACATATATACCCGATGAAATAAAATATTATGAAATGTCATGAAATAAACCTATGTGAAGCAGAAAAAGACCAAGAAAGTATCAGAAAAAGAAGATTACTTCTAATATTTGTCTGAAAAATATAAAAATTATATATTGCTTTTTCGACACCTTTTAGATTGGTCTATGATGGTAAATATAATGCTTGTACTATTTCCACCAGCATTCACTAGCTACAGGTTTTGATTTTTTTAGATAATTTTCTGGCATTTAGTTTATTGTCATTTAAATAAACAATCCTGGAGGATGCTAAAACATGCAGATCATTTAACGAACGTTATATATCTTGATAAGAAGAACAGAACAAGAACCGTTGCACAAGATTGTAGAAAAGAGACGATGGAAGCTAGCATGTCTTAAGATTACCACCCAACAGATTTGCAAAACAAGCATTTGAATGGAGACCAAAGGAAGGAAACAGAAGGCGTGGCAGACCTGTGAGGACGTGGCAAGCTACTTTCAGGGACGACTTGAATGCACGAGGGCTGTCACTCAGAACCGCTCAAGCTGTGGCTGACGACCGTAGACGATGGAGAAGTCTCGCTGCCCTTTTTCCTGCTCAGCATGGGAGGACCTAAGGTCTAAGGTCTAATATATCTTGATAGACATGTAACTTGTGAATAATCTGTAGCATGATAAAAAACAAACTAAAATGGCTCTGTAAAACAATAACCAATAATACAGGCTTTTAAAACAATAGCTCTTTGATTTTTCATTAGGAAGAAATACCAACAAATTCATATTTGAAAACAAGTACCTAAATCTTTCATGATAAGGCTCTCAGATCACTGAAAAGTTAAGAGCTACAGGAAGGATAGTACAGATAAGAAAGGCATGTTAAGTGGAAGACCAAGCTTTGATATACCTGATATACCTGATATACCACGCTTTTAATATACCGGATACTGAGAACCTTAAACAGATTAAGATTATAGTCAAGGACAAAGCAAGAAGAATGAAGAGAGAAAGAAAGAAAAAGGGAATAACAGTGTGAGAAAAAACAAATACTAAAAAAATACTGCTTCAAGTAAGAAAAGTGAATATGCTTCATTCAAAGAAAAAACCCTCAGTAAAATGAGAAAAATTTAAAAAAACATCTTAAGGTGCATGACAAGGAACTTCCCTGTGGATTGATTTCTATTATTAATATATTTTTGTCGTAATTCTCGATTAGCCTCCAACATGCTTCAGGCTTTAACATAAAAAAAATGCCTTGATACCACTCTTACATTGCTTTGTTAATGGTTAATGTTATATCAAGACATTTTGTTTGTTAGTCGGCAAAGGTGACCATCTGAAGCTCATTTAATGTTACAACAAGCAAAATGTTGACAATAGAAGTTCTTTTATTAACCTTCGTTTTATATCATCATCCGTAAGGATCCTTAAAGTCTGTTAGTAAAAGAAGATGTTTAGTGTGGTGAAAAGAGAAAACACCAACCATGAAATCAAAGATAAGACGAGAGAAATAGATACAACAGGAAAAGGTAAGATTCTAAGTAAGGAAGGATGGAGTACTGGTATTAAGTAAAAATGCCCTTATTCTGGAACATCATAAATGGGAAATGAAACTAGTGACCTCAGTTACAAAAACTATAACCTAGGAACTAAACCGATAGACGGAACTAAAAACGGTCTACTTTGATGAAAGGTAAATCTGTCGGCTGACACTACACAGGGGAAAAATCTGAAAAGTAAGGATAAAAATTTCAATGTGTTTATTGTAAAAATGACAGATAATATGGAAAGTTGAGTAAATTATCAGCGATATTATCACCTGTGGTCGGGAGGTTTGACTTACAACCTCCAGGCTGAAGTAAGTAAGTAAGTATTATCACCTGTTTTCTATCTTCTAAAATAATACCCCTTTGTGGTCATCTTATTTTTCGCGTCAAATATATCGTTGTCGTAAATAAACAAAAGGGACTATTAACATCGAGCCTCAGGAAATACGCAATAACAAAGAGGAACATTTCTCTAAATAGGAGAACAGACTTCTTTTATAACAGCGGCGACTACAAAATTGACTATTTTACATCTTTTTTCAGGTGACAGCTGTCACCTGAAGAAAAATCAAGACCTCAGTAAACAAGAACTCTCCTTCAGTCGCAAATAAACACAATAAAAAACGTTAGACTAGAACATTTAGGAAAGAACAAGAACAAGAACAAGAACAAGAACAAGAACAAGAACAAGAACAAGAACAAGAACAAGAACAAGAACAAGAACAAGAACAAGAACAAGAACAAGAACAAGAACAAGAACAAGAACAAGAACAAGGACATATAAAAACTTGTGGCTTTTAGCAAACCACTTTTAACAACTTACCTTTTTTAGCTGCATAAATTACATTCGAGAGTAATTAATTTTTATATATATTTGTGAGTTTTGCAGTCTACCCCTTTTTTTGTACACGGTAATGTTGGTTTACAGTAATTACCTTTGTATAGGTTGTCACTTGGTATAAGTCCCATTTTAAATCTTATGATTTTACTACTATGTTTTAGATGTTCCACTGCATAACACCACTTTATACTTCATGCAGCTCAGAAGGAAAAAGAATGGTACAAATGTACTGCTATTCATCTAGCTGAACGTCAATATTAATTAAATATCTGCTGTAAAGGTTGACTCATTCATAGGTGCAGCGGCCACAAAATTAATTATTATGCTCAACATTCTTAAATTGCATTGGACTTTAATTAATAAATGAGTATATAACTTCTGGAAATTGGAAAAAAAATCCTGCAGTGCAGTAGAACCGTGTAGTTCAATCAAGATTACCATGCAAGAGCTTCGCTGTTCGACCTTCGCCATCTTTCTGTAACTGACCTTCGCAATATTCCCAGAAGTACAGTGCCGAATGGGTTTCTTCATTACAAGTGATATATTACGAAGTTTTTATATATTTTCGGAGATGGAATTGAGTGCACAAAGCAAATCAATAAATTAAAAGATATTTTAAATGATGGAAGAAAAAATACAAAGTGAAAAAGTAACTATTTGCGCTAAAGTGGCACCCCCCCAAAAAAACCCCACCCAAACAAATTAATTGATTAAAGTTTCTTAGTAGACTCGGAGCAGACATGAAACTTTGACGTTTACTTGTGACATCATTTAGCATAATACTAAATTGATCTTAATGGGCGTGATCTTTTCATTTGTAAAGAACATTGAATTACCTGATATCTGGAAGTAGATGTGTACATTTTAATGAGGTGTCTACCACTACTTATTCTATATTTAGTAGAATAATCAAGTAAACGGTGAAATTTCAACGCAAGTTGAGTGTAGATTTACCGCACATTGTTTTGAGAATAAAAGATTTAGAGAACAAAAAAATTACTCATAACAAATGAAGGCGCTGGCTTCGATCCACCTGAGAAAAATTTCAATCAAAATTCACTTTTCTTCATTTTTTTTATCTTTTTTCTAGTACCAATTCAACATTAATTCAAATAATACCGTCTTTTCTTTAAACCATCATTTAATAACTGAGAGGTCCGTAGGAACAGTTTTACGGCCATTAACTTTGTTTTTACTTTTCTAAATGTCTTTGTTTTCAAATTAAAAATTTCAAATATCGTTTAAAAGGGAAAAAAAAGAGTAATCATCTATTTTTTATTCATTCATTGTTTTACAGGATTAAAAATACAAATTAAAGAAATTGAAAGAATAACTGGTCGTTTCTTTTATCTGAGAATATATATATATATATTTATCTGAGAATATATATATATATATTTATCTGAGAATATATATATATATATATATATATATATCGTATATATCGTAGATGAACAATCATTTGATGGTGATATCAACAATATTAATCTGTATAACTACCTAATAACACAATTTTTACAAAGAACATGCTTTTCTTAGCTTACATTTGCCAGTCTGCCAACATATCAGCTTAAATGTTTTGTTTATGCCTTCTGTTTGTAGTCTTTACTATCTCCTTTTGTAAGCTGATATACCATTTGTAAAAACCCAAAGGTTTATTTTCTTGTCAATTTCTACTGTATGTCGGATTATCCTTTGAAACTCTGCATAAGAAATGAACCACATTTTCTTATCTCCAAAACGAGGTTGATGCACCTGTGTTGCAGTAATTTCCTGTGATAAGCTCACTGTTTAACGGAAAGCTGCAAAAGACATACAACGCTTTAAAACATCAAATGTGGATTTATTTCATCAGAGCTCGTTTGAACAAATTTTTCTTGTACTGAGCCTTTAAAATTACTGCAAATGGCTTAAAAGACAAAAGATAAGGGTTTGAAAAAGAAGAGGATCATACATTGGCTTAATCCCGAATTTGTCAAGAGGTGTGTTGAAGAGCATCAGTCGAAATAAAAGTAAAAAGGTTAGATGCTATCTGAAAGTTGATAAACTTCTTACTGATGTAAAATTTTAAAAATCAATTATTTTTCATAAAAGCAAGCAAATAATTAAAAATGCTTAATCGTGAAAAAAGACAAACTTAACTTTTCAACATCCATCTCTAACCAAGGATTTATGATTTCATTACTTACTAAATGAGAAAAAGGATGGTAGACTTACCAAATTTCAAGATCTTTGTACAGACGAGGACCTTTGATACAACTACTTTCCGAGTGCGAAGGACGTATGTCATGTCTCCTAAACACTTAAAAAAATTATGCATTCCAATTAAGTTTCAGTTTCTGCAGTACCTCTTTAGTGAAGGGACTAACGTTTTCTAAACTGAGATCAGATAAAATAAATGTAAATAAAGCCACGTAAAAATAAAAGTTTTGTAAATCTTGTTCCAGGGGTTTTGAAGCCCTTCTTGCAAGTGTAGCATTTTTGTCGTGCCGGCCAACTCAATACCCTGACACCAATTATCCTATTAGCTCAACCATCAAGACCAGTTTTACAGCTACTCAGAAATCAAAATTCACCTCACTAGAACGTCGTGCTGCAAAGATCATTGGGAAGCCAACAAAAAGTATTATTCAAGTTGTTGAATCACAAGTCTGTTCACTGGTCGGAAAGTGTATTAAAAAGAACCTTCAACACGAAGATTTTGACAACTACTT
>RDPX01000238.1:692131-724754 GCA_003991215.1 Morbakka virulenta | reverse complement strand
ATTTATGTAAATATGTAAATAACTGAAGCTTTTATCCTGTATAAATATTCGTAAATAAATAAATAAATAAATAAAATAAATAGCATGGAGTGGGCCATAATGAAAATAAGGTCTTCGTGATCTGTATTATGCTACCCCTGCCACCGTTTCTCTGATTACCGTCCCGCCTGTTTGTTTCGTTCTTTTTTGTTTCTGTTTACTCTTATTTTTTAACTATTTTGGATAACATCATGTATTAGGTTTTTAACATTTACCTTTGAACATTTGTATTTTTTTTGTTAGTGGCGAATAAATACACACACATAGAATTTGTTGAAGAATAATCAGGAACAAGTGTCTCATTAAATTATTTGCTTTTTCTGTGCTTTGGTTTTTGGGAGAATTTCTTGTTTCTTCCTTTACTTCCGAGGTTGCACTTTGGGTTTATTTTTTGCTTTGATACTTTTCTACATTCGAGGTTTTTGAGGTAAAGAGACAATCACACGTTTTCATTTTCTTTCATTAAAATATAAAAACGATTTTGTAATGCACTTTTGTTTCCGCTCTAAAAACGGTAACTGTATGCCTGGCGTTATTTATATTTTTCTGCATTTACTTTGAGGTCCAGGCTTTCTTAGCCAATATCTTTAAAAATATTTTTTAGTTTCCAGTTGCATTAATACTTGAAATTACCTTTCGTTTATTTGACAAGTGTACTAAACCTGTTGGTCATTTGCTTGATCTTTATAAGTTTGAAAATAATACTGAAAAATTATTATTCAAATACTCTCACTCAAAACTCTCAGAGAAGATACTCCACTGGAAAAGGAAGAGAAAAGCTGAGCAGAAAAGAGGTATAAAATTCAAGGTAAGAAAGGTGATGTCATTAATACGTTTAGCAATTTTCGTTTCCTTTAAATAATCAGCAATAAACTAGGTAGTATTTGCCAACAGCACAAGTTCCTCAGTGCTTTTTACAAGAGCTCAATGTCACGATGTCTTATCAGAACAAATAATGTATTGGACAAAGAGAAACAAAATAATAGTATCTGCAAGGTCACATGAAGAGTTTGTATTCCTGTCAAAGTAGGAGAGTCCACCACAACGTCTGGTTAGTCCTCAAAGGAGAACCTAAATACTATCCGAAACGTGAACGTGTAGAGAATGATACAGCTGATCATGTATGCCAATTTCAGCAAAGGATTGATCTAAGAACAACTTAGGGAATCTTACAAATTAAATCATTGAACATGAGCAGATGTTTGGGGCTTCAAAAATTAAGGAAACAATACATTGTTTTCGAAAGTAACCATGCAAACCTTTTTCAATAGAAGGGAGCCCGAAATGTGATTGCTAGTTTAAAAGAGGAATAACAGAAGAAAATGCAAGGATGCTTCTAAGCCTGGAGTGACATGAAAGATGAGCTCTCTATTTCTGTAAAATGCTCCAAAGGTTTAGTGTCACATAGATCCTCCTGCAACAAAGACCAGCCTCTGACATTCTCATCTTCGGAGTGTTTCGTACTAATGGAAGAAGTGGTGAGAGTGAATGACTGGTGCCTTTAACCATCAGCTCTAGACAGGAGCTCATAAGCTTTAAACTTCACCCCATCTGGAGAAACGATACACTAATTTTAAACGTCCTAGCCATTGGTTACAAAGGATCACTACCTTGTGATTCTAATATTGTTGTATCAAAGATTAGGGACACCTCATATCGGTGCTTATATTATATTATATTATATTATATTATATTATATTATATTATATTATATTATATTATATTATATTATATTATATTATATTATATTATATTATATTATATTATATTATATTATATTATATTATATTATATTATATTATATTATATTATATTATATTATATTATATTATATTATATTATATTATATTATATTATATTATATTATATTATATTATATTATATTATATTATATTATATTATATTATATTATATTATATTATATTATATTATATTATATTATATTATATTATATTATATTATATTATATTATATTATATTATATTATATTATATTATATTATATTATATTATATTATATTATATTATATTATATTATATTATATTATATTATATTATATTATATTATATTATATTATATTATATTATATTATATTATATTATATTATATTATATTATATTATATTATATTATATTATATTATATTATATTATATTATATTATATTATATTATATTATATTATATTATATTATATTATATTATATTATATTATATTATATTATATTATATTATATTATATTATATTATATTATATTATATTATATTATATTATATTATATTATATTATATTATATTATATTATATTATATTATATTATATTATATTATATTATATTATATTATATTATATTATATTATATTATATTATATTATATTATATTATATTATATTATATTATATTATATTATATTATATTATATTATATTATATTATATTATATTATATTATATTATATTATATTATATTATATTATATTATATTATATTATATTATATTATATTATATTATATTATATTATATTATATTATATTATATTATATTATATTATATTATATTATATTATATTATATTATATTATATTATATTATATTATATTATATTATATTATATTATATTATATTATATTATATTATATTATATTATATTATATTATATTATATTATATTATATTATATTATATTATATTATATTATATTATATTATATTATATTATATTATATTATATTATATTATATTATATTATATTATATTATATTATATTATATTATATTATATTATATTATATTATATTATATTATATTATATTATATTATATTATATTATATTATATTATATTATATTATATTATATTATATTATATTATATTATATTATATTATATTATATTATATTATATTATATTATATTATATTATATTATATTATATTATATTATATTATATTATATTATATTATATTATATTATATTATATTATATTATATTATATTATATTATATTATATTATATTATATTATATTATATTATATTATATTATATTATATTATATTATATTATATTATATTATATTATATTATATTATATTATATTATATTATATTATATTATATTATATTATATTATATTATATTATATTATATTATATTATATTATATTATATTATATTATATTATATTATATTATATTATATTATATTATATTATATTATATTATATTATATTATATTATATTATATTATATTATATTATATTATATTATATTATATTATATTATATTATATTATATTATATTATATTATATTATATTATATTATATTATATTATATTATATTATATTATATTATATTATATTATATTATATTATATTATATTATATTATATTATATTATATTATATTATATTATATTATATTATATTATATTATATTATATTATATTATATTATATTATATTATATTATATTATATTATATTATATTATATTATATTATATTATATTATATTATATTATATTATATTATATTATATTATATTATATTATATTATATTATATTATATTATATTATATTATATTATATTATATTATATTATATTATATTATATTATATTATATTATATTATATTATATTATATTATATTATATTATATTATATTATATTATATTATATTATATTATATTATATTATATTATATTATATTATATTATATTATATTATATTATATTATATTATATTATATTATATTATATTATATTATATTATATTATATTATATTATATTATATTATATTATATTATATTATATTATATTATATTATATTATATTATATTATATNTATATATATAATATATAATATATATATAATATATAATATATATATAATATATAATATATATAATATATATAATATATACTATATATATATGCATGTGTGTTTATACTTATATGTATATGTATAATACACATTTTTTCACATTATAATTTATGTTTCTCCGTACTAAAAATAAGTGTACTGCGACCTAGACAAAATATCTATTTGCCAGTAATATAGTACGTACAAACCGTACTGGTTGACTGGTATGATTTCTGATGAAAGATTCCCTTTGGTATTTATTTACATTAAGCCTTAATATAATCTAAAGAAAGTTTTTTTATTTATCTAATTTCTGAGATTAAAAGTGCCCTTATTGGGGGCAGAGTTTTTTTTAATTAGGGGAAAGAAACTAAAGCAACATTGAACTTTACATTTAGTTTGTAATTTTTCAAGAAAATGTTCAAAGGGGTTGCTGACTGAAGGAAAGCTTTGCCCTTTCAGTATTTCTATTTGTTCGGTTCCGCTCTTCCATGAAAACTTTCTTACTTGCCTTCCCCAACCTTTATCTTCTAAATGAAAAGACACAAATACGTAGTTTTTCATACCCGGTGGGAGGGGGTATGAATAAACTACGAATTTGTGTCTACGATTTTGATAATTGTAGTTCATAAACAATATAAATACAAACTGATTTGTATTTAACTTTAAAGAGAAAATAGTTTTTACAACAATCACTGGAGTTTTAATTGTAAATGAACTTTGTCTGTAAAGGTATGAACCTTTGGATATTAGTTAATTTACCATTAATCTGTTTTTTTAACAGCAGCAACTCTTGACATTGCCAATTGTTAGAAATATTCTCTCTTAAAACTTACTTTAATTTTCCAGCCATAGAGAAAATAAAGTTGTATTCAAATACTAGCAACTTTCTTTGTTCACTGTTTTAAGATTCAAAGTGGAAACTATGCTGTACCATACAATGATATAATTAAGGAAGCAATAACACAGATTCCGACATAGCAGTATAATACAGTATGATTTTAAAGAACATAATATAATACGACGGATTATATTAAAATGCTGGTATTTCATGACGTCATGTATTTTATTACATATTCTATTATGAATACACATGTTAATAATAATCATACCTTTCAGTAAATAATAATTCATTTTTAGGAACTGCTTAGCCCCTAATTAAGTTGTCCATCGCTACTTGCTGTGTCATAAAATCTTACATTACCATCTAACGACGTCAGAGCTGTATGTGGGGGTGTAGGCGTAGGTACAGGACTTGAGTAGGAGGCACAATATATTCCATACCCCAAATGGTAATGAGTAAAAATCCTTTTATTATGTTTTAATTCTCATATTTAGAGATGACTAAATTTCTTACCCTTGATATCTATATCTATTTTCTATCTATCTATCTATCTATCTATCTATCTATCTATCTATCTATCTATCTATATATTTATATCTATTTCTATATTTATATATATATATTATATATATTTATTTATACCAGCATCGAAGTAATTATTAACTATCGACACTGCTCAATAATATAAGAATACCAGAGCTTTGATATGGTGAACCACAAAAAAATCAACAAAACTTAGTTTAGAACTGTCAGTTTTATGTTTTCACAATCGTCAGCTAAACAAAAAAACTTTGTTTAGCTGAAGATTGTGAAAACATGAAACTGACAGTTCTAAACTAAGTTTTGTTGATTTTTTTTGTCGTTCACCAGTTTTATCTATATCTATTTTTATCTACATATATGTCAAATTTTCAGTAGTTTAGAATGGTATTATAACTGCTTCAAAAGCCACTTCTTTCAGTTGATGAAAAATTACAGTTTCACGATTGTACCTTTTTCAGTTTCATTTGTGTATTTTGTTCTTGTGACGTAAATTTTATTAGTTTACTGAGTTGGACCTCTGGATATTGGAACTTTCACTGCTGATCCTAAAAACGACTCCATTCAGGGGAATGCTGACCATACACTGATCTCAAGTCAATACTCTTAACATTTTGACTGTGCTCTATTCACATTTACTTACATGAGGTGGTTGTCCCTTCCCGGTAGATTGTAGGAGAATAATTTGTGACTTGAAACCCGTAGAAATACATATTTCTCTTTCTATTTTGTCTACATAGTTTTAAATCGTTTCCTGTCAATCCACTTTTTTCAGCTGTATAAATATCAAATGAATAATTGTTATGTATGACAAATGGAGTTTTGATTCAATTGGTATAAAAAACACAGAATGGGAGGATCTGAAAATTAGTGCAGAAATTGTGTGTGCCATTGCTAAAAATTATATTTCTCCTTAAATCACTGTTCGTTCTATGGTATTGAAAGCTAGTTTTACAGAACAGTATCGTCAGCTTTAAACAAGAAGCTTGACAGCCCAAATTAGGTTATACTCAAACCAAAGCTATTAACAAAATAGCAGAATGAAGTACAAGGTTCCAAAAGCACTAAATTTTTGAATTTTCATTTTGGAAATTCTTTCCAATGTGAGAGTTTTAATGACTCGGCAAATATAATCAAAGGAGATTATAACTTAATGGACTGCCAGCTTTGTTTAGTTACTCCAGGTTAACTCTACTTAAAAATAGCTTAGCAGAAGCTTCAAATAAGCCTCCTCGTTTGAAATGAAGCCAATTGTCACTTCTTCATTCAGTAAGTTTTAAAAGACATAACGATCATTCATTTGGAAGCTAAATTATTGTTACGGAAGGTGGTTAAGTAAAAGAAGAAAAAAAAAATTAGAACAGACTTGAAAGTATAAACAAAGCAGACAAAATGCATGTTTCCAAACTTTCAATCTTATTATATCTTCACAGTGCAAATAGCTCTATTGTGTAAACCTTGCCTTCCCTAAATTAATAGCACGTGCTGTTTCACATAAGAATATATCTTACCTGTATTTTTTGTTTATGAAAAGGAGGATAATTTTTTTTTCAGCTCTGCAAATAGCAGTGTAGCAAGTGCCATATAGCCTAATGGTTAAATCAATTGATTACCACAGAAGGGGTTCGTGGTTCGAACACAAGCTATGTTCCAGAAAGTACTGCACCGTATTGGTTTCTCAGTCCCAAGTAGCATACTACTGAGTTTGTACATGTTTTCGAATAGAGAACTGGAAGAGGGAAGAAATCAACAAATTTAAAGTATAAAAAGAACATAGAAAAAAATCAATACAAAAAGTATCCCTCTGTACTCAAGTGGCTTAAAACCTTGCTTAGAATGAAAGATCTAAAAAAATAAAATAAATTTAAGACGAATGGTTGGAATTATAAAGAACAAATGGGGCTTATGCCAATGTCTGCGTCTTTCATGACCATTTGGTCAACGCTGCAAGTAATCAGTGTTTACTTCTAGCCAGAAATTGTCCTGTAATCTCTTTGATGCGATCTGTATAAGCTGCAACCCGAAGAAAGTAAAAGATGGCTCTAAAAAGGTATACAGACGTGCCTTTTTTACACCAACAGCAATGGTTTTGTTGTTATGTTGATAATAATTTTAACAACAGCTAATTTCGAAAGTTTTTTTTCCTTTTTTAGTTCAATTTAAAGGATATTAACATGTTGAATGATGTTGACGATGTTTGCACTTAGGCTGGAAACTTTCCTGCTGGAAACAACTGTTGTACCTTTGATAGGATGCAGAAAATTTACTGTGCAAAGAATGTTAACGAAAGGAACTTGGTATTATGACGTAAATCAAGTGGGAAATATAATTGTCTTGGATGTGAACTAGTGTCCATAGCATTCAAAAAGATCATTTCTACAAACTAATTTATGGCCAAGGGTTAAAGGTTAAGGGTAAAAAATTATGGCCCAAAACTCATTGACTTTCATCCTGATAGTGATCATATCAGGCCATTTTCTCAGACCCCTTAAATTTATTTTTTTTATTTTAACGTCATTTTCCCCCAGAAATTGGGGTTTAGACGGTGCCCTCCAGAAGGACTTTGATTTGGCAGTGAGGAATTTCTTGGCCGGATGCTTTTCCTGACGCCAACCAATGGCTTTTTTTCTTTGTAAAGTTCCAAATTCTCCTCGACCCCTCGGGGAATTGAACCCGGAACTCCTGGTTTCTATGCAGTTGCACTAACCATTAAGCCACGGCTTCTCTCTCAGACCTGTAAATATACTGACCCAAATATCTTAATCACTTTTGAAAAGCCAAAAGTAGTCGACTTCCGTTGATTTTTATTGACAATAGTATTTTGAAACATTTTTCTTTCAAGTGGCCCCAGTTTATACAGAAAACCTCTTTCTCTTGGGAAAATAATGAAGGTAGACATTAGGAACTACTTCTAAATTTTTCATTGAACAAGAAATAGGTCAATTAAAACTGAGGTACAGTTTATATCCAAATCAAATGTGCGTACTTTAATCTTCTTTCGTTTTAATAGACATAAAATATACATAAGTATTTGGTCTTTTGAGTATAACGGTACCTTGTTTTATTTCGTTCAAAGTCGGGGTTGGACACCACCTGTTACATTCATGATTATTCTATCGAATGACTAAAGCTTGTTTTGTTGACTGTTCGTAAGGTTTAGGGTTAGGTTTAGGGTTGTCGCAGCAACAGTGGAGAATCGTTGGTTGTTTCATGCTGATGTAGATTTTGCAGAGTACATTTATTGCCAGTTTTGGTTTCAGTGAAGACAGTAAGCGAAGTTTTTGTAGAGATTTTATTACTAAGGTTGGTAAAGTGCTGATTTAATGACAAGATCTGATCAAGTACAGTTCCTAAATAGTTGTACTCGATAGTTGTGTTGATGAAAATTTTTGAAAACCATTCATGTATATCAAGAAAAGAATACTTCACAATGTAGAACCTTAGGGCACCTCAATTTGAGACTTACATCTGAGACTTCAAATAATGTTTTTAGCCCTGTGTGATTTTTGTGTGAATTTTTGTATTTCAGAAAGAGAGAAATTCCCAGGGATTTCGTCAATGTAATATTGTGCATTTTCCTACCATTCCCAGAGCTCCAACGACAACAGGAATTGTAGTAGTTTTTAGATGGCACATCTTTGTGATTTCTATCTCAAAATCCCTATACTTCCTAAGTTTTTTAAATGTCATTAATAATGTGTTATTATCGGCAGGAATGCTCATATCTATGAGGAAACAAGTCTTGTCTTGATGGTTCTTGATGACAACATCTGGTCGGTATTCCTGAATAGTTCTGTCAGTTTGGATGCATAAGTCCCAGAGTATTGTGATAACATTGTTTTCTGTTACACACAATCGTTTAGGCTCCCACCAATATTTATCATGAGGGAGTTCGAACTCTTTACATAACATCCAGTTGATATATTGACCGACTCTATCATGGCGCTTTTGATACTCTGTTGGGGCCAGTATGGTGCAACTGGACACTATATGATCAATAGTCTCCTTATGCTGATCACATATTCTACAAGAGGGATCAGCGCTTTTTTTAAGACATTTGCCTGAAAATTTCGCGTGCTGAGACATTGATCTTGAGCTGGGGTAATGTATCCTTTTGTTTCGGTTTTGAGCCCAGACTAAGCCAACCATTGATGAGTTTGAAATTTGTTAACATCTTTGCCATTGGCCCGATTAGGATACTTACCATGAAGTGATGTACAACCCCATTTTTCAGTAAAAATTTTCAGACCTTCAGATTTTGCATTCGACTTTGCATTTCTTGCCACTTCTATGGGTTTGTCTACGGATTTGTCAAGAGCTCAGGTTGTAAATAGAATGATTCAATTATAAGCATTTAAAATGGAGAAAAGTTCCTTCTGCTATTCATGTTTAATTACAGGTTCAAACGCCCAGTCTTACTATTATCAAGATATGTATTCAAACCTATGCTTGATGTCATGAGTGAAAGCTCCAACTGAATCACATCTCTTCCTTCCTCTTTCCCAGGTAGGTATAAAATATCAACATCAGCTTTAGGGTGGTGCATGCGATGTATGGTAAGGAGTGTTTTAATTTTTGTATCAACGATTTTTATTTCCGCGATCTACCAATTAATTACATAAAAACTATGTGATGACAGGAATGGCTAATGAGTTTATCGCATCAATACTATTTCTGGCATTTAATTTACTCTTAAGAATGGACCTCACTTTTCTGTAACACTCTTTATGTATTTTTCTCGCATGACCGAGTGATTAATACCATTACCTAGATATTTATATACCTCCTGGCCTAACTCTCTTATGTTGATGTTGCGGTTAAGGCTAATGTTGGATGTTTTAAGAAGTTTACCACTAATAAAAGTTGCCTTGGCATACTTATCCAAACCAAACTCCACTCTTATATCCTCACTGAATTGAGCTACAATATTGAGTAGCCCAGTTAGTTGGGAATCATTTTAAGCAAGCAGCTTTAGATCATCCATGTATAAAAAATGGTTTATAATATTATCAAGGATTTTCTACTCACTTTGACTCTGGTTAAGAAGAGTACTTAAAGGAAACAGTGCTACACAAAACAGTATGGGTGATGATAAGTCGTCTTGAAATATACCGGTATTGATGTTAATGTCACCAGTATTAATAGACCCGTTCTCAGAATTCAGAATTAACGTTGTTTTACAGAGTTTCATACCATGAGCAAGGAAACATCTAATAATTGGAGAAATGTGATATATTTGAAGACATTTTTCAATGCAGCTGCGAGGAATACTGTTAAAAGCCTTTTTGTGATCAATCCAAGCTACAGAGAGATTTTTGTGGTTGTTATGGCAGTCTTCAAGAAACCTAACGTTTGGGTTGCGTTGTCTCCATATTTTGTATGTTTAATTCGTGTTGGAATACCCTAAGGGAAATAGATCAGATTTAAAGTAAGCCTTAATTACGTCTTTCTTTTCTTTCCATGTCCATTTTTGTCGATTTTTTTTAGGATTTTTTCCTGTTGGTGGTGAAACTTCAAGAGGGCCATTATTTGGACAAGTCTGGTCATAGGCTATCACTTGGTCTATGGGAAGTGTTTCCGACTCAGTAGCTGTCTTTTCTATCCCAACCTGGTTGAGGACTGGGGGAATGCGCTCCTTGTTCATCCACGCGACGAGCGTTGTGGCATGTTTTCCTTTTCCTAGGTGGACTGCTTACCAAAGCTAATGAGCTCCACCTACCCAGGGCTAACAGGTACTATACCTTGCCCAAGGGTGGCCTGAAGGTGGTTGTGGCAAAGGGTAGCCCCACTCGTTCAAATAGAAACTTCACAAATCGGATGCATTGTAACGTCATACCCAGGACGTTTATTATTATTATTATTATTATTATTATTATTATTATTATTATTATTATTGCTTAAAACTGTAGAGTTAGAATTAAAGATTTTTTCCTAAATCCAAGAAAATAATACTATTTTTCTATAAGGGAAGTATAATCATAGTGGCAAAAACATAATGCTGTTTGAGACTTAAAAAGTAAGGAGGAATGGTTGATTTCATAGTAACGAACACTTTCGAAAATAAGTATCTTAGAAAGCTCAAGGAAGAAAAAATATTTGTTAAAGTTAGTAAAAATTTGAATTAATAGATGGTATCTTTGTAGATAAATCAGACTACTTCTTAAAAAATAGCCTTCAAGGTACGTGCAAGTATTAGTAAAATCAAACAGGAACAAATAAGAGGATGTATAATTTCAAAACTAAACGAAACGCCTTCTTTAAAAATTAATACCGTTTTGGAAAGGCATACAATCGGGTTGCACTTAATCTAAGACCAGCTTACCTGACAAAGGTAAATTAATATGGTTAAAGTTGTCCATAAAGACAATATAACTGGCATAAACAAGTTAACAGAGACGCGGTGTCTCATGTGCCAAAAGATACGCTTTAAAGTGATACCAAGGTCGGAACACGTGCAGTGAAGTACTTTGGAAAAAAACACCAATTACACAAGATTATAATAAAAAGAAATGCCAATGCCTTTGAGCCAACTATTCTCAAGGTGATTAGTACAGCATTTCCATGAATATTATTAATGATACTTACAGCCTAATCCTGCGAACTTAGAAGTAAGCATGGAAACATGTTTTAACTCAAACATTCTAAGTCACTAAATAATTTTGCAGTATAAAGTTAGGTCGATTAAAATACATCAGAAAATTCAAATATAAGCATCTTTATCCATACTTTAATAAACTTGGCAATAAAATTTACCGGTGTTGATCAGAGTAAACATATTTTTATGTTGAATAATCTGCCTAATTTAAAATGAACATCCCATTAAGAATAAAAATAAGTATAAGAACATTTTTTGGTCTTTCTTTTCGTTTTTTAATGTCATTTTCCCCAGTAATTGAGCTCAGACGATGCCATATAGAGGAACATTTTTGTAGCAATAAAGAATTTCATAACCGGATGTTCGTCCTGACGCCAACCAATGGGTTTTTTTCCCGTTCTGGGAATCGAACCCGGAACCTTTTGGCTACACTCCTACTGAAGTAACGGTTCAAGCTCGGGTCTTAAGTAGACCTATACTTAATCCTTCTAAATTATATCATAATAAACTTAAAATATAGAAAAAAATTAGAAAATTTCAACTTATTCTTTTTTTCTTACAGGAGTAACTTGAACTCTAAGTTAAATCTATGTTATTTCGCATCTTCAAAACCAAACATGAATTTGATATAAGGAACATTTGGTGGAATGAATAATCTAGTTAACAACATAGAGCTGATGGCTCAGGTATTATAGGGGAGATCAATAAAGGTCTTAGACACTGGTTTAAATCCAGACAGATGGAACTAGTAAGTTCCTTATTAGCTGATTTCAAGTAAGAAATTCTTGACTTATTGTCACATCTTAATTTAAGTCAGTACTAGGAAACACACCTAAATGAAAGTTAACCAGGCAAAGAAATAAATTTCACTTCGTTCAATCTATTCACTAGACATCTCTTCAGGTAGATGTGTATTTAAGAATATTCATTTTTTATGAAAATTTCATTTGGTTCTTTATCATTGCCCTTTTGCAAACAAAATGTATATATAATGAGCCCTTCCTTGTCTTGGCACCATATTATTGTATTTTGGATGTTGTATTTTGTTGTATTTAGTTCCATTTTGCTGCTTAAAGAGATTACTTTATAGTAAATAAACTTCTTTAATTTTTTATTTTTGTTTTGGAATTTATTTTTTAAAGGGTCCAAATAAAAATGCGTTAAGTCTGCAAGTAATATGATGAGCACTTGAGCCTGGTAGTGTTCTTTGCTTTCATTATTATTGCTAAATTATTTAATTGGAGAGGAATTGGAATGACAGAGAAATTCAAAAACACATTCAAAAACGTGCGCGGAACTGGGTTCGAACCAGTCCCTATAGCTGACATGAACTTTTCCTCGAACACTTACCAGATCATGTTGAAAGTGAAATATATATATATATATATATATATATATATATATATATATATATATATATATATATATATACTAGCAGAAGTACCCGGCATTACTAGGGTAAAAAACTGTAATTTAGTAGGTTAAAAAGGCCTTATCAAGATTTTTGTAAGGTATTGCTCGATTAGAAATGTGATGGTAGACCATTTCAGTTCAAAAAGCTGCAACTACCTTGACACTTGGGGTGTGGTATAGAAATTATATGTAATTTAAAATTTTGGTAATCTTATGAAAGATAATATTGGAACGTCAAATAAAATGTTATGGCAATACTTTGGCAAAAAGAAAACGATTGAAAAAAAGAAAGTCGTCCCCCCACCCGGGAATCGAACCCTGGCCTTCCCCGTGACAGGCGGGAATACCCACCACTATACAACCGAGGAATTGTACAATCAAGGAGATTACTTTATAGTTAATAAACTTTCTTAATTTTTTATTTTTGTTTTGGAATCTATTTTTTTAAAATAATATTGAAATTTTTATATTTTTAATTTTATTCAAATTTTTGACTTGAGGCCTCATTCACCTTGAAAATGGGATTGGCCTCCGCCTAACCCCTCAGAACATGACCTGTAAGGTTAGCTTTTATATCTTAGATCCTCCTCCGGATAATGATAGACTCACAATCCAAATTTCAGTTTCCTTGGTTCAGCAGTTTTCTCATAAATTTACTTCAAACAGACAGACAAACAGACTGACTATATATATATATATATATATATATAACGCTACTGCGTCACTAGGCAACCTATGTCTGCGTCTTAAGTCCGGACCAGGACCTCAGAGATGCAGAACATGGCACAAGATTGATGCGATGCCCAAAAGTACTGAAATATATATAATGATTAAGTTAAGAGCATAGCAGCGATAGGCCAGATGGTAAATTATGTGAACAAAAAAGCCATAAGCACTGGTTCAAACCAAGCTCTGTGCACATTTCATTCTTAAAATTATTGACCTTAACAAAGGAGCATTGACAGTTCTCGCAAGATTCTCAAATGAAATTCTCCACGACTTGCTTTAACATTGCCTTGAAGTAGAATAAAAACTCAATTCACAGTGAATCGTTGTTCACATAAAGAACTCCCTTACTGTATAACGCATTCACAGATTTGTGTGATCGATTCGAACAGGCGTAAATTGTCCTCAACAGCAAATCATGTTTTCAATCAAATTAAATTGAATTGACCATTTTACTGAGAGCGACTATCAATTAATGATCCTTCATTAAAAATTAAATTGGTAGATCTGATTGTTTTGTTTTGACTAATAATTGTTAACAGATATACTGTATGCATATATTGGCAACCTTAAATTGATGCTAAAAATATACTGTTTTTTTACATATCAAATAAACATAGAAGAATTAGAAAAATTTGGCTTAAAAACATTGAATGAGTTAAGATGAACATTGGAAAAAGGCATCTGCAGCACACACAAAAATTATGCTGACCATAAGATATTACCAGTTAGGACGTACAAAATTGTGAGGTAAGGTAGAACCTGGTTAACTGAATTTTATGAAGAACAAAAGATGGGATTGTTTTCTGTTAAGCCCTTATATATATATATATATATATATATAATATATATAAGGTATTTTGAATCCTCTTAAATGTCACTGAAGATACAATTAAAGAAAACATGAAACTTACAAAGAAATCAAAACATTAAGAAAAAAAATCAAATTTGTAGTCTCTATTACATTTGTTGGTCTATAGCCTTGTTAGGATAAATCTCTTATCAAACATTCTGACAGAAAATGTTAATGTGGTAAAGGAAAAAGGAGTTACAAGAACAGTCAGAAAACAATTGCTTAAACAAAGGAGAACATCAAGAAGAAGAGCAACAAGAAGAAGATAATGAGGAGGAAGATAAAGTAATTTGCGAAGGTGAAGAGAAGTAGGACAATTCTGCATCTATTGGTCATGAAGATCATTTGCACTAAATTACTTTTTTAAAATAACTAAGTGTGAAAACACTTTTATAGTCAAATGCTAGTGTACTCTAATAATAATTTTAATAGGATCACAGACCTTTATTAGCAGAGCATAGTACTTTTTTCTATTTTCTGTTTGCGACAACGTTCGATAAGATGAAAATCAGAATGTATCGAGACCCATCAATTGGTATCACTGTAGCAGATTTTCAATGTTTAAAGGATATTTGTTGGAAAGATGTTTATTCACTTTGAAAGATAAATCTTGATATGAAGAAAACATAAGAGATCATCAACTTTTCAATGGAACTATCTCAAGTTGTCATATTGTTTGAAATGGTGGTTTTCATTTTTGATGAAAGAGATATTCCTGAACTGTAGGAGTAAATCATGAAGCTCATAACATGGTAAACCATAAGAGATTACTATAAGATAGTGTTATCTAGTTTATTTGAAAGCGATTTTACAAAATATTTGCCAAAGCTAACTTCTGTCCATTTCAGTCTATTGAACTATGAAAACAATCACTAAAACAAATAAAATATTCAAAATGCAGTTGGATTATGACATAAATTACAGATCGATTACCAAGGTTTACAAATAGTATAGTACCTTAAGTATTCGATTAAGAGCATTGTGCGCTTAAATAATTCTGGGGATTCTAAAGGGTGTGCTTATTTAGGGGGTGCGTTTATTTGAGGGAGTGCGCTCATTGGAAAAGCCAGTCAACGTATAAAGCACTAAATGTCAAAAATATTTCTATCAGTACAAAGAGTACGAAGTAAACTTACAAAGCACTAAATGTCTAAAATATCAACGTCGACATTCATCAAGTTCAATAGTGAAATTGACAAATACAAAGATATCTGCATATGGACATTATGATTACGCAACTTATGCCAAAAGCATAATAGAATTTACTCATTAAAATACATGTTTTTTTTGCTTTCATTCTTGACCTTCAATTTTTTACTGCGAGAAAAGGGTACGGTTGTTAAAAAAGTAATCTGCCAAAAAGGGTGTGCTTAATTTAGGGAGTGTGCTTATTAACATTTTTGGGTTCTAAAGAGTGCGCTTATTCGAGTAGGGTGCGGTAAATCGAATAATTACGGTAAATGCCAATATTCTGAGATGTTTCTTTGTGCGCCTGGGAGGTAGAAGACATATAAAATATGATGACATTTTAATTTTGTATGGTTAAGAACCATAGAAGGCAGAAATCTAATAAATTTATGAATGGAAGATGGAGAAAAGCTCCAGAAACAAGAGTTGACCTGTGACGTGAAATCATTTAAATCATATGGTTGGGGATAGCATTCAGAATACAATGCGTTTCACAATATAAGCACGTGAAGAAGGGAACTACAAACCCAGATCTTTACACATAGTTTCAAACCTTAGAATATAGGATCAATTCCAATATGGAACGAGAACTTCCTTTCAAAACAGAGGAACATTTAATTTTATAGGAAGAAGTAAGAAATGTTGGAAAACCAAGATTAAAGCAAGGATTTTGAATCATATTGATAAATGGATGTAATGTTATACCGAGCTGAGCTTTAGTCGGTGTCTATGATTTTTAAAGCGACGTGCTCTATTAAATGAGCTAGAGATAAACGATTCTTAACCAGACGGGAAAGTATCTTACAACCTTTTATTCGAGCATGATGAGGGCAAATCAAAATTGGATTTTGAAATGAAAAGTGAAAACAGTTAGGAATCCCTGTTAAATGATTTGTTAACAATCAATGAGTCATGGCAATGAAGGGTGCAGTCTGGTCATTTTTGTGGTTCATTTTGCATACACACTCTCAATAGTTGCTTGAATATTAAATTTTTCACTGTTGCATTTGAATCAAAACTTCACAATTCTTTATATACAAAGAAACCCTATTCCTCTCTCATCTTTCACATCTTATTAAGTCTCACTCTCCCCCTTCTCTTCCTTATTTAAATTTTTAATCTTTTTTTTCAAATATGTTTGACCTCTGCTGATCTGCTGACCTGCTGTCCTGCTGGGGAGCGAAAGGAGTTAACAGACTTTTCACGAAGCATTTTTTAGTGCAATTCAGTAATAGAAAAGTCATACCATCATTTCACCAACAAAACTGGATTTCTTTTTTTCAACCTATCAAACTGAAATTTGATAGGTTCATATGATGCACCAATGAGCACATCATTATTAATAACTTATAACTCCGAAGGAGCATTTACATCAATCTTTGATTGGAGGGTTTTAACCAAAAATCTGATTTTGAAATGACAAGTAAATAATATTGAGCATTATCTTTTAATAAATCATTAGAAGACAAAAAATCATGGCAATGAATGGACTAATCTGATCATTTCTGTAATTTATTTTGCACTCACAATTTCACTAATTGCTTGAACAAATAATAAAGACATTTTTTGGAGGTCTGCTCCAATCCTTAGCAGACGGGGTCCTGGCAGATTTTCTTAAAACCCATTTTCCATGTGATTACCTTGTTATTTTCTCAAGATATTGTATACTACAAAGAGAGGGTAATTAAATAGAAGCATTAAAGCAGTCTTAAAATTGTCAGATTTAAATAGATGGGTTTTTTTGCTCTACTTAGAGTAATGAAAATAAAGGCTTTACATAGAGGAGCCTAGGCTAAATGGATATCGCAACTGCACCGTAACCAAGAGTTCCGTTTTCGATTCCCAGAGCAGGCGACTTTGGAAATTCGCAAAAAGAAGGCATTGGTTGGCGTCAGAAAGGGCATCCTACCCAGACATTCCTCACTACCAAATCCAAGTTCCTGTGAAGGGGAGCATCTCAGCTCCAGTTACTGGGGGAACATGACGTTAAAACAAAAAGTGGTAACATGAATGGCTTATAATTTGGTAGAAGTGGAATTTGTAGATAGAGCTTTTGGTAGAACGTTTATCATCTTTTCCTCCTTCTGTCTGTGTAGTGCATTTTCAATAATCAACCGCCGGTTCAACCTTAAAGAAAGTTACATCACTTAAAGGCGGAATGTGAGTTTATAAGCTTATAAATCAGCAACAAAATATTACATTAAATAAAAAATGCAATACTATCGTAAAAAAATTTTCTGAAGGATATTGAGAAGAAAACAGGAAACAGAAAAACAAACAGAGTGCTAAAGAAAAAATAACTAGATCTGGTTTTACCGATAAATCTTTGGGTAAAAATAAGTAGCGATTAAAGGTATGTGGAAATTTGTACATCTTTGTTTTATGGAGAAATTATGGGCAGATTACTATGTGATAAACAATTTGGAAGACCGTATGGTTATTTTTAGACCAAGAGAAAAAAAAGCAAGTACTGATTGAAAACGAATGTGTTTGAGTTTACTTCTTTGTCATTTGTTGTATCAGTGCAGCCTGTAGCTGGTCAAAATACGACATTTTGATTTCTAAGGTCTTGATTAAGTAAACAGTAGGATGACTTAGAAGAATATAAATACAAAAATGATGAAAGATGGACATTATATTACGAAAAAAACTAACTTATTGAGCAGAGACAAAATAGAACAATGATACACAAATGGAAATTCTTCTAAACCAAAGCACAATAAGATAAACGATATTAATGCAGAAAGGATATGTATTTAAATATCAGCAAAAAGCCTCATCTTTGCACAAGATAAGACACAAGACGATTCACATGCAAGGGACCTTTCGGAAGGCAGATATTTAGAAGCTATTGTACAGATAGCTTCCTTGATGCTAACGAGACGATTCAAGCCTCAGTCGATCTTTTTCATTTAAAAAAATGGCAGCGAAACAATTAAAATTTCGTAAAGGGGATTAAAAATGTATTTTCTTATTAAAAGTGAATCTTAATTTGACTTTTGAAAATTCCGAAAACAATTTGGAGAAAAACTGTTGCTTCTTTTAATATTTGAGACCTGCATAAATTATATACTTTGGCATTGGTAAGTAATTTGCATCTTACATAAATCGAAGAAGTGGAAAATGTGAATAGCAGATAACAAATACCTTTTTCTACATAATTTTATGGCGTTTTTTTCAACAGTATAGCTTTACTGTTATATGATACTAATTGGGGTCAGTTCAGATGGAATTAAAGTCTTAGGATGCAACATTTACCACAAACTTCTTTTTGTTAATTTCAGTCACTGGAAATGACTTTTCTAGTTTATAGATGACCGTTGTGATCTATTTGATACAGGCTTCAATGTCATCTAGTGAAAAATAATCTTGAATTTACTTAGCATCAGAGCATATTCCAATAACTTAATATTTAAATGATTTTCTGTTGAGCTGTGTCAGTTACTTCTAATAAACATAAATAATGTCGTTTTTTAATCATAATAAAACATGATGATAATTGTAATTGTGAAATATAGTTATATATTTAATATTAAAATATTGATTATTATTATTATTATTTATTTATTATATAAATCGTGTATAATTATAATTCTGAGTGTAATAAATTACAAGAAATATAGGGTATAAAATGTTTTAAAAAAGAATGTATGACTTACAGGAAATGCTCCTCCATATTCTATAGATATCGATAGCCTTATTTTAGCATCAACATAGGGTCCTTGTTTTTGATTTTTTCCACAATATGGTTTTTCCACTAGATTGTATGTCATTGTTCAACTCCCTGTTACTGTTTTTAAACCAAAAATAAGTCTCCCATTTATTTAATAGAAAGCCTATCTCTGAACTGTTTCCTTCCAAAATGCCTTTGATGATCTGTTATTTAAGAAATGCTTGTCTGTGCTTTTCCGGAAGACATTTTATGGAAACTAATTTGCTTAGTCTGTTCTTGTTTTTTGGCTACTAAGTTTATCCAAGCCATTGTATGGTTTTTCGTTGAGATAATCTGCATGGAAGCTATTCCAAACTTGTAAAACATTTAAAAGTTGTTCAGAGCCAATAAAATATATATTTTGTCAATTTAAAAAACAAAAGAAGTCCTAGCAAATTTTAAAGACAAAATGGAATTATTCGGCAGTTGTTGCTAATAGCAGGAATCAGTAATGCTCTGAAGTTTTTATCCGAAGTTCCTTCTATCTATTTTCCCTGTTTTCCGTGTATTTTGAATTCTATTCGTATTGGTTTCTACTCTTTTTATCACATGTTTTAGTGCTAATAATTACAGCTTTGAGTTTCAATGTTATTTTTCCTGTAGTAGTCTGATGTAGTCAGTGATTGTCTACTTTCTAGATTTTCTATTTCTCCTTTAGGTCTTTATATTATCCATTATCCAAGACTCTTACCCATACAATCATTAGATACCCCATAGGTAGGCCTAACTCGTAATGGTGTCAGATTTTCTTCTGCCTGCTGGGTCGTACAAGACCCCCTTCTTGTAAGAACACCTGCCAAATTATCATTAAATGTAGAAAGGAGTGTCTTGAATAAACACTTAATAACAGTCTCGAAAGAAAATGATCAGAGAATGAGTTTTCACTTCCTTCCTTTTGTTTACATCTTTTGTTTCACCTTCTGTTGTGAACCATCAGTTGATAAAAAGAAATATTCCAAGAGAAAACTTTATGAAATTACAAAGTAAAAAGCTACTCAGTTTGTGGAGTCTTTTAGTAGGCAATAAAACAAATCTCATTTCAAAAAGTCTTTGTCTATTATTTGAAGTAGAAAAACTGTTAATTGGACACAACCTACTCTTTACGTTCACACAACTATCTATCAAATAATATACCAGGTGAATTTTTGTATTTCATTCACAATTTATGTTTTAATGTTACCAGAGAAAACATTCACACATCATTTAATTGTGTCATTTGAGAGAGGAACGGTGTTAGTTTACTAACACAATCATAGAATATAAATCATGAAAAGAAATTGGCTTAATGAACCAGGGTAAATTGTTCTTATCTGAAGCTGGATTTTTTTTTTAAAAGATCTTTCACCCTAAACAAGGCTTTCAAGCCACTTTAGCACAGAGCGTTACTACTACTACTACTACTACTACTACTACTACTACTACTACTACTACTACTACTAATAATAATAATAATAATAATACTATTACTACTNTTTTATCACATGTTTTAGTGCTAATAATTACAGCTTTGAGTTTTAATGTTCTTTTTCCTGTAGTAGTCTGATGTAGTCAGTGATTGTCTACTTTCTAGATTTTCTATTTCTCCTTTAGGTCTTTATATTATCCATTATCCAAGACTCTTACCCATACAATCATTAGATACCCCATAGGTAGGCCTAACTCGTAATGGTGTCAGATTTTCTTCTGCCTGCTGGGTCGTACAAGACCCCCTTCTTGTAAGAACACCTGCCAAATTATCATTAAATGTAGAAAGGAGTGTCTTGAATAAACACTTAATAACAGTCTCGAAAGAAAATGATCAGAGAATGAGTTTTCACTTCCTTCCTTTTGTTTACATCTTTTGTTTCACCTTCTGTTGTGAACCATCAGTTGATAAAAAAAAATATTCCAAGAGAAAACTTTATGAAATTACAAAGTAAAAAGCTACTCAGTTTGTGGAGTCTTTTAGTAGGCAATAAAACAAATCTCATTTCAAAAAGTCTTTGTCTATTATTTGAAGTAGAAAAACTGTTAATTGGACACAACCTACTCTTTACGTTCACACAACTATCTATCAAATAATATACCAGGTGAATTTTTGTATTTCATTCACAATTTATGTTTTAATGTTACCAGAGAAAACATTCACACATCATTTAATTGTGTCATTTGAGAGAGGAACGGTGTTAGTTTACTAACACAATCATAGAATATAAATCATGAAAAGAAATTGGCTTAATGAACCAGGGTAAATTGTTCTTATCTGAAGCTTGATTTTTTTTTTAAAAGATCTTTCACCCTAAACAAGGCTTTCAAGCCACTTTAGCACAGAGCGTTACTACTACTACTACTACTACTACTACTACTACTACTACTACTACTACTACTACTAATAATAATAATAATAATAATACTATTACTACTATTACTACCTACTACTACTACTTCTACTAGTACTACTATTTCTACTACTATTACTACTACTAGTACTACTATTACTACTACTACTACTACTACTACTACTACTACTACTACTACTACGGCATTAAGAGAAGCTCACAAGAAAATAAGAATTCGCCAACGTTTCTCCTAGTAGAAAGGCAACAAAATCTTGTTTTAAAAAGGTTGAAGCCATCGTGTAAAAAGTTTTGTAAAAACATGCAATCTAGGTATTTGATTACAAGTTTATGATTTAATCTGACTCATTCACAGATAGTATATTTTTCGCAACCGTGGTTAGCTAATGTATCAAACTGATGCTAAGTTTTTCTAGTCAAAAACAGAATAAATACTACAGAAAGGAAAAGGCAGGTTAATTTTATTTTGAACAGAATACAGAAATCTCATAAGGTTTTAAAGACACCTTGATTGTAATAATATTGACTTAATTTCTTTTTGGTTTTATTCTACAAATTGTTAGCGCGTTTCTGCTCAAAGAAAAGAAAACAAACTTATTTCTGAATACACAAAACCTCTTAAATTAGGAAAAACAAATAATTTTCTTATCGGAGTAAACAAATACTGAACTTCTTAACTCGCCAACCTTTATAATTAATAGAAGACAATAATACTATACACCAAGACTCGACTAAGAGTATAAATGAAACATCAGCCTGAGTCTAATGGGTTAAAGATCAAACATGCAGAAAAAAATAGCTTCCAGGAACAAGCTAAAATTGTTAACGAATTACCAAAATTATTTTATAAAGAAAAACTTTTTAAGAAGTTTTCCTCAGACCCGAAAAAGACGTCTAGGGATAAATAAAACCGTTGCTTGACATTTTTAATTGATTTTATTTAGATTTCATTGGTACTTTGTAGTAAATTTGTTTTGCCACGATGGTAAATTCTTATCTGTAGTGTGTAGTTTGTTTCCAATATTGTAATCTTTTTAAACTCAGCTATCCCTGGGCTCTCATATGGTTGTTCTTTTTTCCTTAATTACTTCACTATTACTTTTTTGTTGGTTTTAATGTCATCTTCCCCAGTAACTGGGGATCAGACGGTGCCCTTCATTGGGACTTGGACTTTGCTCTTTGTTTTATATTATTTATTATTCCACTATTACATCAAAATTTAATTGATACTATTTTATATACTAATATTTTAAAATTATTTCATTTTTTCGACGGAGAAGAACCATTGTCATTAGGAAACAGATTTTATCGATAATAAATGATGATAATAATAATAATAATAATAATAATAATAATAATAATAGTAGTAGTAGTAGTAGTAGTAGTAATAGTAGTAGTAGTAGTAGTAGTAGTAGTAGTAGTAGTAGTAGTAATGATTTTCATGTGGTCTTGGAAATACTGGAATGACGTCCGGCGGGGGATAACCTTGTTTAATGGGCAGGTGAAGCGCTCTTTAGCCTTGGTCAGCTGTCATCTAGAGATGGTGCCTCGATAAAAACACTGGTAGTGGTGTAACCTAAAGATCATTAAACTTCTTATAAATGAAATATTGAATCAATGTTTTGAGAATAACGACGTGAATGGGACTGAAACCCCAGGTGAAGATTCCTCTCCCGACAGGAGTTTCTCGGCACTATAGCGAGAACCCGATTGCCATTAAGCGACTGCTAGAATGAAGTGGAGTAAGGAGGACAACAAGATAGCAATGGAGTATTTTTTCAGAAGTGAGCCTTTTGATGAAAAGGAAAAACCTATCAGGGGATACCGCCAACGAATGCTTAGAGAATGGAAAGACGGATAATGTTTCAATCAACTGAACAGCGTGTCTGTGATCAAGCGAAGGCCATTAGGAAAAATGGATGGTTGTCTGAACTTGAATTGGAAGCCATACAAAGGGAAGTTAAGGAAGGAACGCCGGGTAAAAATGAAAAAGAGGAAGAAGAAGTAGAGATTTATAAAGGTATTGAGAATAGTGCAGAGGAGATCGGGAATGAGACCCAAAGGATTGAAGAAGAAGTAAACGACTGTGTTACTGATGATAGCGATGAAGTTGATGATGGTGTAGCAGAATACGATGATAAAATACGAGGTGTGGTTAAACGCCTGAGGGAGATATTGACTGAGGAAAGAGGGTGCGATAGAGTGTTGTTCCGTAAAGTGGACAAGAGGACGCTTAAGCTTCATGTGAACAAAGTAAATGTGGCGGTGATGATTATCAAGTGAAAAACCATCAAAGAATCCAATAACTTGATTGCAGCAGCAATTTTGTGGTTCACTGAGAAAATTTGATTAAAATGGGCCGACCAGAAGAAAAGAAATGATCCAAAATGGAAGCATAGAATAGGTGTAGAATAGAAGGAGGCATCAAAAAACCTAGACAAAATCTAAACCTGTTAGAAAGGGGACAATTTGGATTGAGGAAGTTACGTAAAGTTCAAGAACTGCATGGAAAGTATAGAGTCGAAAGGAAAGGGTAGAAAACGGTAAATGAAGAATTGAAACAAAGTGTGGTCACAAAAGGCGCAAAGGTTAAACGATATTAAGAGAAAGTTCAACAGGTTCGAAAAAAACAGGATATTTAGATTGGACCAAAAAAAGTTTCATGCGGAATTGAATGCTAGTACAATATTGACGAGAGATGTTACAAATGCTGAAGAATGCATAAAATTTTGGAGAGATATTTGGAGTCTGGAGAAAGAACATAATCGTAATGCCAAATGGATGGCTGAGTTGAAGAAGGAGATAGGTGGTGATGAAAAGATCAAAGATAGTTGTCATGTATAGAGGACAGGTCGCATAACAACTGGAAAGGGAAAATCTCATAAGCAACGCAGAGTTAAAAGCAATGAGAAGAAAAGAACTAAAGGAGAGTTGGAGTTGAAAGTAGCTTCACTGCTAAATTAGCAGCGAACGTCCAGAGGCGGCTGAGAAAGTAAAAACATGGCAATGGTTGTAGAAATCTGGTTTAAAGGTTGGGATAGGTGCTGGACAGGACCAATCGATAAGGAGAAACTTTGTGAAGTATCACAATGACAAAACGGCTGATAGCACCCTGTGTCGATTGTGTGGTAAGAAAAGTGATACAAGCATATATCTGCGAGAGTGGCAGAGAATGACGATATGAAGCTGTTATGGGACTTCAATGTTCATTCTGACAATGTGATTGAGCCAAAAAAGACCTGACTTGATTCAAGAAAGAGCAAAAGGCGACAATAATTGACATTCCTGTGCCGACTAATGTAAATGTGGCAGAAAAAGGAAAGAATAAGGTGGAAAAGTACCAGAGTTTGAAAGGAGAGATCAAAAGATTGTGGAAACTGAAGAAAGTGTAGATAATACCTCTTGTAATAGGGGCCCTCGGGACCCTGAGGAAGGAATTTGAAAAATGGCTTGAAAAACTTGAGATAGAGTGTCAAGTTCGTGTTATTCAAAAGACTGCCTTGTTGGGAACTGCGAGAATTTTACTGCAAGTATTGGAAATGTGGAACAAATCTGTCAGCCCATAGTCATTTCATATGCCCCGCCTGGCAGTAAAATGAAGGCAATAAGAATAGGCTGACACAAATGTGATAACAGTAATAATAAAGAGAATTCAGTACTCGAGCCTGTTTTCAACTAACCTTGTTTGTTGCCGGCTGGGCTTTGAATGCTCATTTTTCACCCATTTATCGCTAGATGATGTGTACCCACTCGATAGTAATAATAATAATAATAATAATAATAATAATAATAATAATAGCGATGATACCGAGATACCAAGCTTTGAAATGGGAACTGAAGAAGATTTGGAATTGTAAAAACGTAAGGATAATACCAATTATTATTGGGGTGTTAGGCACTGTTAATGCAAAGCTTGGAGAATGGTTAAAGGCTATCGATATCAACAATTACAACAAGCAAGCCTTCTCGGCACAGAAAGAATACTCAGGAAAGTACTGGACACCTGAAGTGACTGGGAGTTCCTTGATGTCTAAACTTTGGTATCAACATCCAGCTAGAAGCTGTGTTTAGATAAAGGACAATAGCGACGACGTGCTTGCTGTGGGAAACTGCATAAAAGGTTAATGTTTTCATGTAAACATATACAGACATAAGAAACATCAAATGATTCATTTCGTTCTCACGAAAATCTTCAGCCCTATTATAATATCTAAAGTAGAAAACTGGAAAGTCGAAATTAAAAGGCAAGAAATATATGATAGGTCAGAAGACATTACTAATAAAAATATAGCGAAATTGGCTAACTTTTTATAGGTTTTATTTGTGTCGTCAATCCAACTATCAACACACAAGGTCAGTTCAGAGACAATAACATCGCTATAAAAATTAAGCCAATTTCGCTATATTTTATAAGCATTGACTTCTGAGTTTTCAGTTTACTTCTTGTTTGCTTTATCTTACAATTATTGAATTTCCTGTTTCCTATTTTAGTTACTTAAAAGAGTCTAAAGATGTTCGTGGGATAGAAATTTACCTTTAAAATTACTATGTCCTTATTTTTATACATCAGTTCTTTGAGAGATGATGTTTTGACCTCATTGCTTGATGGTTTTAGCATATAGTCCCTATTTAATGACGAGGATCTATGTTATGGATGAACATATTTTATGCCCACTTTCTTAAACGAGAATAAAAGCTCTGAAGTAATATGAAGACGTTTACAAAGTGCTCGCAGATGTAAATAATTAAGCAAAATGTGTTCATTTATTTATATAAAAAATGTTTCTACGGAATAGCTATTCCTTACTAGAATACTGCTTTAATGTTCATATTGTTGAAAAGTATATATAAATATATATATACATATATATATATATAATTATAATCAACAAAATGGAACTTCATATACAGCGATCAAAAATGCTTTACAACTTAAATGAAACAAAATACAATAGAAAGGAGCAATGCGAGGATAGGATGCTGAAATCGAGGCAGGATACAAAAAATGAGACTGGAAAGCCTTAGAAGGCCGGAAGGTTAATTCGAGCTTAAATAAAGGGATAAAATAGCTAAACTGTATAGTAATTTAAAATTCCTAAAATCTTTAAAAATATCTATAAATGTGAAGGACTTGTTTATCTTTTACACATACTTTTCAAGTTTCTTTTTTGACGGATATTTACTGGAAAATCATTATGTAATTTAGCTCCTGTAAGAGGCTGAGGATCGAAAGACGTCCAGTGAGTTCTTTCCATCCTCAGTTACCAAAGAACATGGAATTCTACTCTTAAGGCCTTTCTTTAGTGAAAAACAGAATAGCGGATGCGAAAACAAACTCACTATTAATACGATATAAACGCACAGAAAATGAATTAGTCAACGAATAACTAATATATTTTGTTCACATACAACTTATCGGCCCAGAATCTAGAATAACAATGCTTTATCTTTACTTCGCATTTATCAGCCGAATACATAAAAAACACTGTTGCAAATGTCCTTCAACATTATATGACATAGATATTAGGCACTGCTTTTTGTTTCCGTTTGCTAAAATCATTTGTCAGTTTTATTTAGAAATTTTCCTTTGACTGAGCTTGAAAATGTTGAAGTGATCTTATAGTAACATTTTTCAGTTCAGCAAATTTGTTCCACAGCTTTTAATATCCCCTGAGTCTACACATTATTTTGCAACTTTTCATTTTTACATGCAGGTTTTTGCTTATGAAATGATAAAAGCAGCAGGTAACAGTATGGCTCCAAAATTTCAAATGAAGCAATTGATCAACTTGGCATAAACACCCAAAATTATTTCGTGTGTAGCTGAACGTGTAGATTGAAAGGGGGGGGGGGGATGACTTTTTTGCAAAGCACATACAGATGTTACCTGAATCATTGATGCTGTCTTTACGCTATTGATTGGACAACAGAAAAATCAATATTATCTGAATCAAATATACTATATTTAAGTTTTATGCATTTTACGGAGCAATAAAAAATTTTGCTAGCAAGAAGTATTTTCTATTCTCAATGTCAAATTGGGAAGTAAAAATCAGGCGATCAAGATACTAGGAAAAAAGGGAAAAGTTTTAATTTAATAATAGATGTATTTTTTGAGTTATGTAAATAGAAACTAAAAGTTTGGATATTTGACGGATTTCAGATAAGTATACTACAATAAGATTGTCACAATTATGCAGTATCAATGAGTAGTCTGACGCTCGAGATTAAAATGAATTTCTTACAGAAATTTTGCGTAATTTCAAGGCACAGGACTGTATAAATAGTATTCTATAAATAGTATTTCTTTTTACCCTCAACAGATTCAGTTGAAACATAAGTGTTCAGGTGTCTTTTCTGACTAACCACTTTTATAGCTTCCGTAAGATGTCAAAATGACAGAACAATAGTACCAAGGTAGGTGTCACAGACATGCTATTAATGATTAACGCCAGTCGTTGTGAAGAGGATGGTAAGAAAAAACACAAAATGAAACTTTTAAGACAGCCAAATGAATTTGCTTGGCACGAATAAATGTGTTTTATGTGTTTTATACATTCATACATTCATACATTCATACATTCATACATTCATACATTCATACATTCATACATTCATACATTCATACATTCATACATTCATACATTCATACATTCATACATTCATACATTCATACATTCATACATTCATACATTCATACATTCATACATTCATACATTCATACATTCATACATTCATACATTCATACATTCATACATTCATACATTCATACATTCATACATTCATACATTCATACATTCATACATTCATACATTCATACATTCATACATTCATACATTCATACATTCATACATTCATACATTCATACATTCATACATTCATACATTCATACATTCATACATTCATACATTCATACATTCATACATTCATACATTCATACATTCATACATTCATACATTCATACATTCATACATTCATACATTCATACATTCATACATTCATACATTCATACATTCATACATTCATACATTCATACATTCATACATTCATACATTCATACATTCATACATTCATACATTCATACATTCATACATTCATACATTCATACATTCATACATTCATACATTCATACATTCATACATTCATACATTCATACATTCATACATTCATACATTCATACATTCATACATTCATACATTCATACATTCATACATTCATACATTCATACATTCATACATTCATACATTCATACATTCATACATTCATACATTCATACATTCATACATTCATACATTCATACATTCATACATTCATACATTCATACATTCATACATTCATACATTCATACATTCATACATTCATACATTCATACATTCATACATTCATACATTCATACATTCATACATTCATACATTCATACATTCATACATTCATACATTCATACATTCATACATTCATACATTCATACATTCATACATTCATACATTCATACATTCATACATTCATACATTCATACATTCATACATTCATACATTCATACATTCATACATTCATACATTCATACATTCATACATTCATACATTCATACATTCATACATTCATACATTCATACATTCATACATTCATACATTCATACATTCATACATTCATACATTCATACATTCATACATTCATACATTCATACATTCATACATTCATACATTCATACATTCATACATTCATACATTCATACATTCATACATTCATACATTCATACATTCATACATTCATACATTCATACATTCATACATTCATACATTCATACATTCATACATTCATACATTCATACATTCATACATTCATACATTCATACATTCATACATTCATACATTCATACATTCATACATTCATACATTCATACATTCATACATTCATACATTCATACATTCATACATTCATACATTCATACATTCATACATTCCTACATTCCTACATTCGTACATTCGTACATTCGTACATTCGTACATTCGTACATTCGTACATTCGTACATTCCTACATTCCTACATTCATACATTCATACATTCATACATTCATACATGCAATATTTCTGTTAAGCAAAAGGCAACCTTTGTCTCCTTCCTTCTTATGCAACAAAACATCTTTCAGCTCAGGCAATATCTACAACTGGTAAGAAAGACTGCCAAATATGGAAATACGCTAAAAGATTCATGGTAGCACAGCCGCTTTAATGTAGAGCAGGTGTATCCATTGAAAACTTTTCAAAGCCGGCTTTCTTTAGATTTAGCCGATAAGCTCAGTAGAAAAGATCAACAAATAAAACTGTTAAAGTCATTGATGTTTTAGAAATGAAGTATTTACATAAAACAGAAAAAGCTAGATGAAAAGTTTGAAAAGAAAGGTCTAGGGTTTAGTTTATGCTGTGTTTGAGAAGTGAAAGTGCTGAAGGTAAAAGCTGCCAATGTGTCTATTTTTTTCTGTCCATTTTTTTTCCTGCATACATTTTTTATTTCATCGGATAAAAAATTTGAGCGCAATTACCCCAATTGATAAATACAGTGAAAGATAATCATAATTTGCATTGTTTTCTTGGCTGATATATTGAGTATGACATGAATAAACTGTGCCCTATATATTTTACGTGAGATATATACATTCAGTATTAAATGAGAAACTTATGATAACTCAGTCTAGCTATTTCAAGTCCTCATCTTTCATACACCACCTGCATAAAATGGTTAAGGTAGGATTTGAATAATGTGCATGGCATGCGTTACTAGAATCTGACCGGCACATCCGGCATTAACAAGTTGAAAAACATCCGTAAAGTGTATTATCAGCATAATATTGTTACGCGTGGTTTAAAGATCAAAAAATGTATAATTCGTATATTTCAACGAATCTGCTGTCGTCATAGTTACGCCATAATTATATTTGTGCAATTTCTTTTCAAGATTTTTTTCTGATTAAATAGTACAAATTGTATCTTTATTAAGTCGGTGGACGTCGTTGTTTTAGATTATCATATATTGTCATTGATACAATTGTTTGTAAATAATGCCTGTAGTTTTTAATTTTACTTGGATAAAAGCACAACGCTAACAAGAAAAGAGATATAATTCTGACTCTTATCAATTCTAAATTTTGAATTAATATAAACTGATAAAATAACATCCTAGTTATTGGCATTACTCACTGGACACATTAGTCATCCCTCTTCTTTTAACAGATTGTATAGTTTTAATATCACTGTAATAAATACCATTATACATAAACCTATACCTCTTTGTGTGAGTATGTAGATCACTTTGTCTCTCTCCCTTTTTCTCTTCCTTGACCCCTGTTCCTTCTCCTATTCTTTCTTAGACACCACCGTGGATAAAATGTCAAGTATTACGAGAAAGTAAACTTAAACTCTTTGAAAGCTCTTGTTTGTATGTTAACAAATGTTTTACTTACGTTTACATTTTTATTATTATTATTTTTATTTTATTATTACTATTATTATTAATATTATTATTATTAATATTATTAATATTATTATTACTATTATTATTTATATTATTAATATTAATAATATTATTATTTTTATTATTAATATCATTATTATTATTGTTATTAATAATATTATTACGACTTTGTCTACATAACTTACTTATCTTAACTTTTATGAAATCATAAATTGCGTGGTTAAGGTCTGCCGTAACAGATCAAGAATACTTGACATGATAAAATGATGAAAGAGGATATCTTACGAGATATTTGCTGTGTTTTTTCACAGTTTCGTTTTTAAATCAGAGAGGAATATTTTTCAAGAAGCGCGAGCAAGTTTTGCCGCGCTTCTCCATCTTTGTATTTTCCTTGTTCTTGTTCTTGGACGACTTCTCTTTTCGTTCTAGACAATTGACATCATAATAGACTAGTCTTTAATGCATGCCCTGTACGCTTGCTCCATTATGTAATAGAATATTAAGTTGGTCAATTCTAAAACTGAGTTGAATGTAGACCTAATGGACACCCATCTATGTATTAAGTGAAGTTCAGAGATTTTTTTGTAGACACTTCTTTGCTCAGTAATGTTCAGTTATTTTTATAGACACTTCTTTGCTCAGTAATGTTCAGTTATTTTTATAGACACTTCCTTGCTCAGTAATAAAATAAAATAAATAAAATATTAGGTTCGTGCTTATAGACTGAAGGTTTTTCAGTTTTGTTCAGACTTAAGACCTTAAGCAAGGCTTGAAACCACTTTAACTCAGAGGATTACTTTTCTTATTTGAAATTTTTTGCTTTATATTTTTTATTCTTTCTAACATTTTCCTTTCCAGATTCTTGCTCTGAAAACATGTACAAACTCAACAGTGTGCCAATTTTTACGGAGAAACAAACTAGGCGCAGTTCAGATATGGCCAGGCTTCAAACTGCGAATCTCATGCACTTTAATCTGTTGAGTAACTACTCGGCCACTACGGCCTGCTACTTTCTTAGTTGCATAAGTTTTCTCGTACTGGGTCTTTCATTGATAACCCCTGGTAA
>RDPX01000238.1:595970-679032 GCA_003991215.1 Morbakka virulenta | reverse complement strand
ATGTATGTATGTATGTATGAATGAAAGAATGGATGAATGTATGAATGTATGAATGTATGAATGTATGAACGTATGAATGTATGAACGTATGAATGTATGAACGTATGAATGTATGAACGTATGAATGTATGAACGTATGAATGTATGAACGTATGAATGTATGAATGTATGAACGTATGAATGTATGAACGTTTGAATGTATGAACGTATGAATGGTTGAATGTATGAATGTATGAATGGTTGAATGTATGAATGATGAATGTGTGAATGGTTGAATGTGTGAACGTATGAATGTATGAACGTATGAATGTATGAACGTATGAATGTATGAACGTATGAATGTATGAACGTATGAATGGTTGAATGTATGAATGTGTGAATGTATGAATGGTTGAATGTGTGAATGTATGAATATGTGAATGTATGAATATGTGAATGTATGAATATGTGAATGTATGAATATGTGAATGTATGAATATGTGAATGTATGAATATGTGAATGTATGAATATGTGAATGTATGAGTATGTGAATGTATGAATATGTGAATGTAGGAATGTGTGAATGTAAGAATGTGTGAATGTGTGAAGGTACGAATGTGTGAATATATGAATGAGTAAATGCTTGAATGTGAGATTGTGTGATTGTTTGTTTGTGTTATTGTATTATTTATCTATGATGATAAGGATGTCCAGAGAGTCCTACTTTGAAGCAGTGGACACAATCATAAGTAAGAAAGAAAAAAGTTTAATCAATGTTAAGCACATCAGCGGTTACTAACAACGAACTCTCCACATAAAATACTGGATCACTGCAAGAGATTATAGACACGAAAGTGAAAATAAAAATAAAAATTAAAGAACAGTCCTTTCCCTACAGCACACCAAAAACATTAGGAGAACATTTCCAAATACTCTCTTCCAGAAATATATCTCCCAGCGCTGAAAAAAAGACGCAAAAAGTATTTTATTCTTTAAAAAATGTATTTGGAAATTGAAGAGGCTTGCTGTCACCGATGCTAGGAAAAGATGCTACTGTTAAATGGCATACCATCAATTCCATACTATTTAAAAGAATTGTGAAGGCTGTCTAAATGAAATTAAAAACAAATGCAGCACAAAAACTTCACAGAAGCATGTTAGGAGTTGCACATAGTCCAAAAAAGTATTTGAGAGCAAGTCAAGGGATTTTGAATCCTTTACAGCAGTTAATCGACAATTACAATCAATAATGAGTGAAAATTGGACTATGACAACAAACATTTATAAAAATATCCCTGGAGACCATAATTTTAACGACAAAAAAGTGGAGAATATCACCAATAATGTTGAGCTTAAGCTTGAATGGGAAAGTATATGGAATATATCAGTCAGGTTAGTTTCGATTGTTGTGGTAGCATTAGGGTAAATTCTTAAAAATCCTACCTCATTATCATGATACTCTGAGGATGAAATGCTATCTAGCCACTAACAGAATTCGCTGAAAAGTTCTCTCTGTCTGAGGTTGCAAAACTGATCAAGGGATAAACGTAACGGGTGACTATAGACAACGTAATACCATACCAAATAATAATGATGATAATGATAATCATGTTTATAACAAATGCCTTTGGGATACCTGAGAACATAGTTTTTAAGGGTCTATTTAATATTGGTTTTGTCACCAATCAAGGAATGGCTCTTATTCAATGCGAATTTATTGATAAAATATTATGCTTAACACTAGAGGCATTGTCAGGTTAAAGTGCGAAATGCTTTGGCTGTTGCAATTTAATGTCAAACAACAAAAGCTGCATGAGCAATGTGGCTTTTCTTATTCATTGTGAGACTACTAATTAGTAGGTTGCAGTGGTGTTTCAAGTGGAAGGAAGGTTGAGGTAATTTGGGCATGTAGCAAGAAGAGATGAAAGCTGTGCAGTCCAGAGGGTACGGCGAGAACCAGTTAGAGGGAGGCGATCGGTCGGAAGGCAGAGGCTGAGGTGGAGGGACATCCTGAAGCGGGACATGGAGATCAGAGGACTGACGGAACGAGATGCAATGGACAGAGCTCGTTGGCGCCAACAACTACGTGCTGCTGAACCCTGACGACAGGGAAAACAGCAAATGGAAGAAGAAGAAGAAAAAGAAGTGGTGTTTCCATACTTTGAGGCTACATTTTATTCTTACTGCTGTGGTTACAGTGCATGTCCCTGCATATACTTTAATGGTAACTCTCCTTTTTATTTTTTCAACTGGTTCATGCAATGTCAAATTTATCAGTAACTGGTAGTATATATTTCCTGGGCTGATTATAGCAAGAAAATATTTTTAATAACTATATTGATTTCTAATGATTTTCTGGGAAAAATTTAGTGGGAGCTAGTCCCCTGGGCAGTGTCCCACCAAGGAATACCTCCAACTTTTTTTTAGTTATGAAACAGTTTCCTTTCTAAGACTAAAACAGTTTATGCCATCCACACTTCTATGACTTGGATTTTTGGGGATGAATGCAAGAAAATCATAAAATCCAGCATTAGATGGTTGTGTCTGCTGAATAGANGATAGATAGATAGATAGATAGATAAATAGATAGATGGATAGAATGGTGGATAGATAGATAGATGGATAGAAAGATTGATAAATAAATAGATAAATAGATAGATAGATAGATAGATAGACAGATAGATAGATGGATAGAATGGTGGATAGATAGATAGATAGATAGATAGATAGATAGATAGATAGATAGATAGATAGATAGATAGATAGATAGATAGATAGATAGATAGATAGATAGATAGATAGATAGATAGATAGATAGATAGATAGATAGATAGATAGATAGATAGAAAGATAGATAGATAGATAGATAGATAGATAGATAGATAGATAGATAGATAGATAGATAGATAGATAGATAGATAGATAGATGGATAGATAGATAGATAGATAGATAGATAGATAGATAGATAGATAGATAGATAGATAGATAGTTAGTTAGTTAGATAGATGTATGTATGTATGTATGTATGAATGAAAGAATGGATGAATGTATGAATGTATGAACGTATGAATGTATGAACGTATGAATGTATGAACGTATGAATGTATGAACGTATGAATGGTTGAATGTATGAATATGTGAATGTATGAATATGTGAATGTTTGAATGTATGAATGTATGAATGTGTGAAGGTACGAATGTGTGAATATATGAATGAGTAAATGCGTGAATGAGAGATTGTGTGATTGTTTGTTTGTGTTATTGTATTATTTATCTATGATGATAAGGATGTCCAGAGAGTCCGACTTTGAAGCAGTGGACACAATCATGAGTAAGAAAGAAAAAAGTTTAATCAATGTTAAGCACATCAGTGGTTACTAACAACGAACTCTCCACATAAAATACTGGATCATTGCAAGAGATTATAGACACGAAAGTGAAAATAAAAATAAAAATTAAAGAACAGTCCATTCCCTACAGCACACCAAAAACATTAGGAGAACATTTCCAAATACTCTCTTCCAGAAATATATCTCCCAGCGCTGAAAAAAAAGACACAAAAAGGCTTGCTGTCACCGATGCTAGGAAAAGATGTTACTGTTAAATGGCATACCATCAATTCCATACTATTTAAAAGAATTTTGAAGGCTGTCTAAATGAAATTAAAAACAAATGCAGCACAAAAACTTCACAGAAGCATGTTAGGAGTTGCACATAGTCCAAAAAAGTATTTGAGAGCAAGTCAAGGGATTTTGAATCCTTTTCAGCAGTTAATTGACAATTACAATCAATAATGAGTGAAAATTGGACCATAACAACAAACATTTATAAAAATATCCCTGGAGACCATAATTTTAACGACAAAAAAGTGGAGAATATCACCAATAATGTTGAGCTTAAGCTTGAATGGGAAAGTATATGGAATATATGAGTCAGGTTAGTTTCGATTGTTGTGGTAGGATTAGGGTATATTCTTAAAAATCCTACCTCATTAGCATGATACTCTGAGGATGAAATGCTATCTGGCCACTAACAGAATTCGCTGAAAAGTTCTGTCTGAGGTTGCAAAACTGATCAAGGGATAAACGTAACGGGTGACTATAGACAACGCAATACCATACAAAATAATAATGATGATAATGATAATCATGTTTATAACAAATGCCTTTGGGATACCTGAGAACATAGTTTTTAAGGGTCTATTTAATATTGGTTTTGTCACCAATCAAGGAATGGCCCTTATTCAATGCGAATTTATTGATAAAATATTATGCTTAACACTAGAGGCATTGTCAGGTTAAAGTGCGAAATGCTTTGGCTGTTGCAATTTAATGTCAAACAACAAAAGCTGCATGAGCAATGTGGCTTTTCTTATTCATTGTGAGACTGCTAATTAGTAGGTTGCAGTGGTGTTTCAAGTTGAAGGAAGGTTGAGGTTATTTGGGCATGTAGCAAGAAGAGATGAAAGTTGTGCAGTCCAGAGGGTACGGCGAGAACCAGTTAGAGGGAGGCGATCGGTCGGAAGGCAGAGGCTGAGTAGGGGGGACATCCTGAAGCGGGACATGGAGATCAGAGGACCAACGGAACGAGATGCAATGGACAGAGCTCGTTGGCGCCAACAACTACGTGCTGCTGACCCCTGACGACAGGGAAAACAGCAAATGGAAGAAGAAGAAGAAGAAGAAGAAGAAGAAGAAGTGGTGTTTCCATACTTTGAGGCTACATTTTATTCTTACTGCTGTGGTTACAGTGCATGTCCCTGCATATACTTTAATGGTAACTCTCCTTTTTATTTTTTCAACTGGTTCATGCAATGTCAAATTTATCAGTAACTGGCAGTATATATTTCCTGGGCTGATTATAGCAAGAAAATATTTTTAATAAATATATTGATTTCTAATGATTTTCTGGGAAAAATTAAGTGGGAGCTAGTCCCCTGGGCAGTGTCCCACCAAGGAATACCTCCAACTTTTTTTTAGTTATGAAACAGTTTCCTTTCTAANAGTATGTGCCTAAATAAAATATGTGCTATGGCCCAAAGCCATTTGATATGACAGTTTGGCTTATTTACATTTTAGTTGTTTTGTATGAAGGCTGTATCTCCTTTAAAAGCTTAACATTGGAAAGCAGTTCTCCATAAACGTCAGTGCACGTCATAGCATAGTTGTATATCAAGAAGAGTGCTGAGTTTGAGGGGTGCATTAGTTCCAGTCAGACAAAACAGAAACACGTGAGTCGAAAAAGCTGTATGTGTATGTGTGTGTGGTATGCCCAACTTTGAGAAGTGTGCGAATACATCAAATCAACTTTGCACAAGTGTTGCAGCAGATTGTTCCTACCCTAAGAATATTTAAAAGATCATGAAAAACTAGAAATGTCGGACTTCTTCGAAAGCTTGGTTGTCGTCAGTGTGGAGAAACAAAAATTTGTACTCTGATAACCTTGTTGTTAGTAAATCTGTTTGAATCTCAGAATTTTCACGAAAAACCCCCTAAATATCTAAGATTTTTACACTGATGCCTTTCTCTGGATTAAAGTAGCAAGTAAGACTTGAAATAACTTTTATAGATCTAAGATTTGATGCATCAAAGAACACTGAAACAGAATTTGCAAAGGATAAACCCTTTCTTCATTCAGATAGAAAAAGGCAGGAAAACATTTAAAACCAGGACAGGAGCTTTTGTTCTACCTCAGACAAACTTTGTTTTTTTCGATGCTTGCAAAACTTTAGATGCGCAGTCCATTCTATAAAACAATTGTCTATGATAGACGATGTTGTATATGAATATCCTTTTCATCACAGCGAGCTTGCTTTCTATATCTCTAAGGCTCTTCTTTGAGAAGAAAGATTTCACAAGCTAACTTACGCTATTCAAGGCAAGCTTGTGTTTATCTAGGTTCTGGTGTTCTGTTAAAGCAGAGAGGCTCATTGAAAAATATGTATCGCACTTCTAAAAAGTATACAGAAAGCTACAGTGTTTAAATTACGCTTTTCTGTGAATTGGAATTCAGCAACCCATACGTCAGTAAATGAACACTTCCTTTTCTTTGACATCTTAAACTAATCTCTCACTATCTAAAGCAAAAACTAGCCATGGTACACTTTTACTTTAGGAAACTGATACAGAAACGTTTTTGTTCTCATCTTGCTGGTCATTTATTTTGTAGCAGAGCTGAACTCCAGTCAGTGTGACTTGAAATCACAAGGAACAGATATAGTATTTCTATTTAGTATTTTAGATCAAGAGAGAATAAATTGCCAACGTACAAAGCATCCTGACAGGTTATTTTATACATGTGGTAATGTGATTCTTCCTAGTCGCGTTGCAAAAATAACTAATTTTATGAAGAAGGCATGTCATGTTAACTTTGGAGTTAAGCTTGGAGACGTGGACAAGCCATTTACACCCCATATTAGCTGCAAAACACGTGTTGAGAACTTGTGTGATTGGAGAAATAACAAAAGGTAAAGTATACCATTCGCTGTTCTTATGGTGTGGAGAGAGGGTAAAGATCATGTGACAGACTGCTTTATGAACAGTCCTGCTTTACATTTATAACAAATTAATAAATACAGTTGGTGTCTGTAAATACCCAATGTTTTGTTTTCATCAGTGGATTAAAACTGCGTATTATTGTGGCTCTTTAAAAAATTAAAAAATTTATAGGAAAAAATTATAGTCAGTATATATTACATATACATTCATACATTATATATATATTTCCTGACGAGTGAGTAAAATCACGAAACAGGCTTGTCGAGATGAACAGTGTAGTTTTTTTATTCTTTCCAACTTATTATGTCTCTTTTTCTCTTTTATTACGCTCTGCATTTATGTATCGAGCACTCTTATATGGTTAACCGAATCGAAAGCACCATATATATATATATATATATATATATATACATGAGATTTGGGAACCTGTCGTTAGCGTAATGCAATGCTCACTGCACATGCGTGGTTTGAGTACTCTGACAGGATCCCACAATAACTCTTTAACCTGTGTTTGCTTCGGCAACATGGCCAGAGAGTTATGTCTCAGAAGCTCTGTGCTGCACTGATGAAGCCCACAAAGGGCAAAGCAGTAGCGTCTGCAGATTTAGTATATAATCAAGACAGCATCATGTCAAATTATTACAGTTAGATCTTGGAAATGTCAAAAATTAAAAAATAACAAAATTGTAATTGAGAAATTATAAAGATAAAAAAAATTGAAAACGCAAGAAAAAATAATTAAGAATTTATAGGTAGGATTAACAAGCAATGTTACAGTAAAATATCACTCTCTGAAATTCAAATCATATCACAAACACAGCCCTGTCCACAGCCTAAAAAAGAATGTGTCAACTGATTAAAAACAGAGTCAATAAATATATTTTTATAACCCTTAGGTTTACATGTAGGGTAAATAAAATTATTTGCTGAAAAGTAACTAACACAAAGAAACAAAATACGAAATGGAGGCATGAAAAGACTTGAAATAGGACATCCACAGTAGTTTACCAGGGTGACCTTTTAGGGGATTTAGAACCAAATTGGTGGCAAACGAGTGGGATGGGGTCATTAAGCACTCAACAAATCAATATTGACATTAAGCAATTAATCATCAATCGATCCGATAGGCAAAGAAAATGAAAGGATTTATCAATGCGCAAGCGCAAAACAACAGAGAAAGATGCAAACAAAATACAGGGAAAATGGATATCTTTTTTTTTATTTGTTTTGCTTTCATTGACTTATTTTTATTGTTGTTTTTTAAAATTTGTTGGTTTTGTGCCAATATATTTTTGGAGAGAAAGTTAGTCTTACTGTTTTGTATATTCTGCATTAATAAGACGTCTAAAAATTAATATTATAGTACTGCAGGTTAGAGCTCAAAAGGGAGATAGAGTACCACTGAACAAAACGATGTTCTACATCAAGAATATCTTTGCAAACAACAAAAGCTCTTTGGTTCTAATGGGGTACATGGTCAGGTTGTACAACCAGTCACTTTCAAATTCCTACTTTGGATTGGAAGGTCATACATATTCCAAAATGGAGGTTATTTCTTAAATGAAAAAACAAGAGCAGCAAAATTGTCCTTGACAAAATGTTTTCACTGTGCCAATGCAAGAGGCAAGGCTTTGCAATTTTGACAAGGTTTAACAGAATAGTTTTTGGTATTGCTCAAATTTGATTTCTGAATTAATGTGGGAGCAAAGAATGGAAAAGGAAGGGAGGTTGTGGATTTGATGGGAGGAAGACATTTGACATTATGGATCCAGGAAACCAGACGGAAAGCGAGCAAGTCCAGACAACTTGGGGACAGGTACAAATTAATATGCTATGGAGAGAACAGCAAAAAAAAACGGTGTAGGAGTTGTATTGAGACCCTGTTATCCAGAAAGTGTATTGGGAGTACAGAGAATCTCTGACAGAGTGATAAACGTGAATGTAGACGTGGATGGAATGCTACAGACTGTGATTATTACATATGGACCACAGATGAATTTCCCACAGGAAGAGAAAGACACATTTTAAAGGGGTATGGACATCACATCCATGGGGATAGCTAGAGGAGACAAAAGCGTGTATGTTGAAGAAGGAAACAGAGGGAATGAGAAAGAGATGGGAAGATATGACTATAGAAAAAGAAACGGAGAAGGCTAAGATATAGCGGACTTTGCAATGAGAGTTGAGGTGGCAGTCCTAAACACGTACTTCAAGGAGAAAGAAGACCAGAGAATCAACTACAAAAGTAATGGAAAGTGTACCCAAATTGACTACCTAGCTTTCAAAGAAGGCATCTGAACCAAATAACTGAATCCTACGTACTGGGAGAATAGTGTGTTGCTGCACAGCACAAACCGGGAGTATGCAAGGTAAGGATTAAAACTTAGAGGAAAAGTAAAAAGACAGTTAATCCAAGGATTAAGCGGTGAAAACTGACAGAAGTCGAATTTAGGAGAAGTGTCATTCGGAAGTTACTAGAGACGCTGAGTTGCACCACGAATGTGCTGGAAAATTGTCCAGAACTCATTGAGAACATTCGAGAAACGACCATGACAGTCCTGGGGGTTAACATCAAGCTGGCAAAAACCAGACAAGGGAACATGGTAGTTGAATGATACAGTACAGGGAAGCATTCAAAATAAGCACCATAAGAAGTGCTGCAGGTATTACTGATTCTTTCCAAGTCACAATCAGATTTCACCAGGGATCGGCTCAAATCTCTTTCGTATTAGGAGTTACCGACTTACTGATAAAGTCAGGAAAGAAGCACCAAGGACAATGCTACTTGCCGATGACATTGTGATGTGCAGGAAGACAAGAAGTGAGTCTGAAGGATTACAAAAGTAAATAGGGCAAAACAGAATACCTGGTCTTAAATGGAAGAGAGGATGACAAAATAAGCATGAAAGGAACAGATGTAACAAGAGGGAAACTTTAAGTATCTGGGATCAACAGTGCAATGCGACGGGGGGTGCGACAGACAAGTGAAGAGCCGAATACAAGCAGGATGGAATGGGTGGAGGAAGGTAAGGGAGTACTCTGAGGCCGGAAGCTATGGCCAAAAGTGAAAGGCAAAGTATACAAAACGGTAGTGTGGACAACTATCCTGTATGGGCTGGAGACAGTAGTGACAACAAAGAAGCATGGAACGGACTTGGAAGTGGCAGAATTGAGAATGCTGAGGTAGACACTCAAGGTCACTCGCCTGGATAAAATCAGAAAGGAATACATCAGAGGTACAGCAGATCTTATGGCAAGGCTGAAATGGTTTGGACATGTGATCAGTAGGGAAGAGAACTACATTGGGAGAAGAATATTAGACATGCATCTCCCTGGGGGAGGAAGAGAAGAAGACTAAGGAGACAGTACATGGACGCAGTGGAAGAAGACATGAAGAGGATAAGAATGAGAAGAGAGGACGCTACGCAATAAATGGAGGCGTAAGATATGCTGTGGCGATGTCTGACCGAAACAGGTGAAAGACGAAGAAAAAGTGAGCCTATTAGATGGAGGATTATTTATCTCAAAGATCCTGCAAATGTGTGGGCTTTAGTATTTTTGTCTTTGGTAGGAGGTAAAATGATGGATGTATACCGTGGCTATCTATCTTTTTCTTTATTTTTGACGTTTTTGTCTTTAGACTGTCTTCATGAGGGTGGTTGGGCTGATGAATGTGATGAAGAGGATGAAGAATTGTTAGAAAAGTGTCACGGTTTACGGTGAAGAGGCTCTTCTTCTATAGTTGGGAGGTATTTAGGACTTTCTTTGGATTGTTTTTGACTGCTGTTAGTTGACTGGGGTTTAATTTCCTGCCATGCATCTCCCTCTTGTTGTAATTCGTCGTAACTGGATTTAGTTTAATTTGCTTTTTCCTCGTGTCTTTTCAGCAGCTCCTCTTCAGCTTTGTGGGTAAAAAACTTAATAACACTTTTGAATAGCATTGTGAGATGGCTGTGGCAGACTTGTCTTGCCTTTGCGGTAGACCAATTTTTTCTTATTGGTGGCGCACAAGTTGTGTAGTTTCCTCGGCCTTATGTTTCTTTTCTCGGCAAGAGGACATCAGTCCTGGAGACATAGACATGCTAGTGTAACGTGGTTAGGCTAACCAAACTGAAAGCATTTGCCAAAGGTCCGATGCATTAGTTTACTCCTGAATATGTATAATAAAATACTGGAATAACCTTAATATCTCTAGATATTTTTGCTTTCTTTAGTAGATTTTTTTTTGCAAATTACTCTTCTTCTTTTTGACATAAAGCAACTAATCATTATGTTACTTTAGAGATGTAATTAGATAACTTTTGACTTTAACAACAAATGCAGGAAGTAAATTCTTACTGTAGTAATGTCTTTTAATTTACGGTATCTGTGATTATACAACATTTTGCTGTGACTTTTGAATTTCTGTAAAAAATACTTTTAATTCTTTTGTAATTGCATGAATTTTTTTTTAAAAAAAGCATCCCTTGGTTTGGGAGAAGTTTTTACCTTTAAATGGAATGTACTATAGGGCAAAATCAGAGAAAAAAAGTGCAGTTTTTTATATCCTTATCCTTTTAATTTGTAGCTCTATCCTTTTTTTGAATATTTTTGTGATGTTAAGTGTTCTTTGTCCTCATTTACCAAGAAAAGCTTTTGCAATCAAAAACCCCCAAAACCAAAATGTTGTTGTTTCCTGGTTCGCATCTAAGGATTAACAAATTTATCTCCATGATATAAACAACTTTACCATGCTTTAATTAAACACTGCAACAGCTGTGTAGTAGTCATTGGATTACCAGGCGCGAGGTTTTTGGTTCAATAATACCTTTGTGACACAATCTTTTCCTTTAGTAACAGTGAAAAGCTATTAAATTTCTACATCTTTTTGGAGGAAGAGCAGGATGAGAAGGACGAAACAATAAAATAAAATAATACAAATACGAAAATACACCATGCCCCAGGCTGGGNCGGTTAACCTAATCGAAAGCACCATATGTATATATATATATATATATATATATATATATATATATATATTGTGCCCATTTTTTTAAAAACGCTAGATAATGTCTTCAAAGGGATGAAGAAGAGATGTTTGTGTTTTTGACACTGTGTCATTGACATTGTGTTTTTAAGTGTTCTTTGTCCTCATTTACCAAGAAAAGCTTTTGCAATCAAAAACCCCCAAAACCAAAATGCTGTTGTTTCCTGGTTCGCATCTAAGGATTAACAAATTTATCTCCATGATATAAACAACTTTACCATGCTTTAATTAAACACTGCAACAGCTGTGTATAGTCATTGGATTACCAGGCGCGAGGTTTTTGGTTCAATAATACCTTTGTGACACAATCTTTTCCTTTAGTAACAGTGAAAAGCTATTAAATTTCTACATCTTTTTGGAGGAAGAGCAGGAAGAGAAGGACGAAACAATGAAATAAAATAATGCAAATACGATAATACACCATGCCGCAGGCTGGGATTGACATTTTTACATACAATTCATTATAAGATAAAAATGTAACCAATTTTAGGTTTATATACAATGATAATATTCTAAGAAAATGCGACGTGAAAACTAATCACAAATGGCAAATAATTGCATACAACTTACATTGAATTTGGTTTCATGACGATGTACAACTTCAATTTGCAATGGCATCAGCTAGCAACTCACTCTTGCAGTTTTCTAAAAACCTTTATCAATATTCAACTATTTACTTAAATTTTAAGAGCATAAAATATTCATATTAAAAAAACTCTACACATTAATTAATCAATCTTAAAAATTCCGCCGATAATGGACCATAGAAAAGTAATTCATAAATTGGTTCTTTAAAATATCTCAATATTTGGTAAGGAAATAAATATTTGTATTTTTTTGACTACATCTGATACTGATTCATGGATAAACAAAGGTAATATAAGACTTTTTGTAATCATATTGCACTTTATCAGACAGATATTTGGACAGTTAACTTAAACCATCTGGGCATCTCTTCTGGTATTTTATTGGGTGTCTAGCTTATTCAAATCACAGTGTAAGAAAAGTCAACCAGCAATGAGCAACCCTTTACCCTAAGGCACCCTATGGCCTTACTGAGTTTTGCCAACCTTTCAAGAAAACTATAGTAAGATTGGATTGGTAGTTTAAAACAGCTACCAGGGTGTAGTCCTTTTCATTGGCGTGGCTTCCTACTTTGCTAAAGGTGAAACGTCTAAACAAAATTCTGACTGTACAAAATTATATTGGTGGTTTAATAACTGGTTATTAAAACTTGTAGACAAAAACACGTCAGATCTATTAATCATCAGACTTACTGCTCTTGTCTTTGCCAATGCATGAGATTTGAAGAGGTGTGAACATACGAGTTGTATTATTTGATTGTAATAGGCCTTACCTGGAAAGAAAATAAAAAATTTATTAAGATATGGGGCTATTAATAAATCTAAAAGGAGAAATGGTCCTAATGACTTTGGACAATAAAATTGACAAAAGTAAAACAACTTCTGCCTAGGACAGTCCTCGAGCTGCAGTCCTGGTATTACTATTCCTCCATCTTCGGAAATTATGACATCTACACTATGCTTATCTTAATGAATTTCCTTTATGTCCCTCCAAAATTCCATTCTGCTTAGATGCTTTTTTGATCACCATTTTGAATTTGTAGTCACCGACATTTTTACAAGAACAACAACAACAACAACAAGCCTTTTAATTCAAAGACCTGCGCTTGCCACAGGAAAAGTGTAACTTGGCACCCCTTGTTGCTCAAAATTTTTTGTAGGCAGATGTGATTGAAGACGTAGACAATACTATTGAACAAATGTGTAGACAAAACAATCAAAAAGTGTATTAAATCATTGAACAAAAAATGTGGCAGAAAAATCAAATATTTCGTTTTGTCTGTTACATGTGGCGTAGTAAGATTTAAAGATACGTCCTTACTATGTGAGGCTCTTACAGTTTATGGGGGTGTCTTTTCAATTATCTTACTTTCGTTGGCAGAAGTAAAGGACTTTTCTCAACAAAAGGGAGCCAGTCATTTGACGTTTCTTCTTAGGGTGCCAGAGCTCCATCCTAACTATCTACGGAACCATGTTAGCACATTGTTTTTTATGCTGTCCGATCACCTCTGGAGCTTGCAAAGGAGAATAAAACGATCAGAGAAAAATTGTAGATCTGAAATGAGGTCTGAAGCAAACAGCAGTTGTCTTTCTTTTCCATACAATTGACTACTCTGTAGAACTATTTACCAGAAGACAATATGAGTACAAAGAATAAACATTTAAATTGCAGGTAAAAGCAGGCTTTTTAGAATGGCTTTTGATTTATAATTTGTAAATATTCCTATTTGTGTAACAACATCACAATATTGCCCGAAAGGGTTCAGAATCGTAGAAGGGTAAAAATATGTGTGCAATGAAATGAAGTGTTTACATTTTTACAATTTCTATATTTGCACAATCCGAAAAATTTGTTCCTATTAAGGATGAGAACAGTATTAAAAAAACGTTTAATTTTAAAACAACGAAATGACTTACTCAGCTTTTCCCTGAGCTAAATCACTATAGCTTTAAAATTACATTAACAAAGTAAAAATCAAGTCAGCACAATATTATTTTGTGCCATTCCTTGGCAGCACAGAATAAGAAAAAATACATACCTATAAATACTGCATTACTGGACTTTTAGCTTCGTGAGTTTTGGTCTTCAACAAACCAATTAGTTTGAAAAGTTTGAACTGCATTGGAAGATTTCAGAAATGGAACAAACAACCAACAGTGGTCGACATGAAATTAATTTTCAAAGCTTCATCACGTGTATAAAGATGTTTGGACCCTAAGCCTACTAAGTTGCGAAAGAGACCTAGAAAATCTTCACGATCCACTCGCCATTAAAGTAATATGGCAGAATATTCCAGCCGGACATGTTTTGAGGAATCGGACGAAGGTATGCAATTTGGTGATAGTTGAAGGAGTGAAAATCTTTAGTGAGGTGATAGTGTCATGATAAAACAAAAGGAAGAATGGACTTGAAGCGCCACGTTGTTACACAGCCAAAAACCAACAGAAAAACATTTAAAAGCAGAATTGATTGCCAGAAAATATTTTTAAAGAAGGGAGCATAAAATCCATTAAATTTTTGGTTAGTAGCAAAAATTTAATGGCAATAATTATTAAAGTCATCATCATTGTTGGAGTCGGTGTTGGCGTTTTCGTCGCAATTTGTAGAATGGTCGTAACTGAAGTTGTTCAGTCCGAGACAATCGTCTTTGGATTATTGTTAAGTTGTTTCATAGGAAAAATTTTGACGAAGATACAGTCCTCTGCAAACGTTTTGTGTGCTAAATTTTTGGAGTTATCATGAACCAATATAGTTAAGTCGTTTTTCGCAGCAGCCTGTATGGGTAAAGAAGTAGAGAGCTAACTCACTGAGCTCAATATTAATTTTGCCCTACTGAAACGAGAATATATTTTTATAGGGAAAAATGTCATGCCTATATATATCTTTATCATTTTCTTCATTCTAACAAACTTTTAAATTAATTTTGTAATTCCATCTTTTACAAAAATACAACAAAGTTGTTCTGCTTTTTTGATTGAAAGATGCTCAGAAACAAAGATTTGATTGAAAGATGCTCAAAAACAAAAGAAAAGCGTAACATATTCTTGTCGTGGAGATTGTAAAAGTGATCTTTAACAGACCCATTCCCAGATTACAGTGCACTGAAATCTCTTGTCTTTTACCGTCAGCTGCATAGAATTATGGTTCATGTATATTAGCACGTGCCAGTACATGTTGGGAGAAAATAGTCTCATCAGAATACAGGCAAATCAAATGAGGGCATTGCATCTAACATTTTCCTCGTAAATCCATTGTTCAATTTTGGTGTACATCACTGGAAGACAAATCTTTGAATAAATTATTGTTGCACAATTTTATGTTTATTACCTTACAGTGTAAATTGATTTTTGATGTGTTGGAATTTAGTGAGTATTCAAATACTCTTACAATCCAACAAAGGATACCATAAATTAAAACTTTGTGTTAGGCTGGCAAACTCAGAACAGAAACATTTATTTCTTTAAATATATATACAAAACTACAATGTAAAATAATGTAAAAAAAAGCAACTCTGATTTTTATCTCAGGTTCACTTTCAGATTCTATTTTTTTATTTTTGACGTCATTTTCCCCAGCAATCGGGGCGCAGGTGGTGCCCTTCAGAGGGACTTTTGTTTTAGCAGTAAGGAATTTCTTGGCCAGATGCTCAAAATGAATAGCGAAGTATCTCGAAATATTGCATAGTTGTTTAATAAATACATGAGACGTTGCTGTTTATTGTAAGCATAAAAATGTTTGACCATTATGGATTCGTGCATCCTGCTAGTGTTCTGAACATCAGCTGTTTCTGCCATTTGTCAGGTACCCTGGTATGGACCAAGATATTGAGAAACTGGTAAGGGAATCTTTTTTTCTGTGTGGTATAGAAAAAACTCCAAACACTGCATCACTACTGTTTTGTGTCGCAAACCTCTGGCAGAGAATCCATGTAGATTCTCGGAAAATTAAGGCTCAGAAATTTCTGTTGGTTGTAGACAGTTATTATAAATGGCTGGAAGTACCTATTATTATTTTCACTACTGCTAATGAAACCATAAGTGTCCCAAGAATGCAGTTTGTATGGTATGGACTGTGTAAACAACGGGTTAGTGGCAACTTGCCTAAATTCATTTCAGTAGTTTCATCTCTGAGTTTAATCTAAGTTTCCGACACTATACGTTTCTCCAGATATAACCTGTACCGAGGATATAAAAGATACGACTCTATTTTATTTCTAAATCATATGTTAGCCAGTATCAAAAAATGAGGGATTATTAAATCTTATTGCTTTTTGTCACAAAAATCACAAAAACAAACAATTTTTAAACTCTTTGCTTGAGAAAACAGAACCAAATTTTGCAGTAGGTACTTCACAGGAAAGTTCTTGTCAATTTGTTACATTTACCTTTCAAATAGTTATTGAAAAATTTACACATTGTTGAAACTACTTCCGTTTTCAACAAAGAATCTTAGCATTTAGGGCTTATATTTCTGGTAAATATATTGTGCTGTATTATCCAAACTAATTATTTAAATGCTGAAGAACTGTAGAGAAAGACTGAGCTGTTCCCAAAAATTAATTAAAGTAATATCCATGACATAATGAGTAATTTGATATATTTCAATTCATTTTGCGTTATCATCAGCAATTAATAATTTTTTGTAAATATTGTTTATTCCTGTGGATAAAAGAAAAAAAACAGTGTAGTAAATACAACAATGATCAAAAAATACAGATGAACGACAGTGTGTGACCAATCAGATTAGTTACAAGATGATGGTAAAAAGTAATTATATCATCAGACGTGGTAATTCTATAATGGATGGTGATAAAAAAACTTTTCGAAATTCTCTTAGTGTCCCAAATCCTATCTCAAAGGACAAGTCTCATACGTTTTCCTCTATATTTCAAAACAATCTTGGGATTTGGGTTTCTTGTATACCTTTATTCCCTCTGTCGGTGAATTCACTGGAACTATTGATTTCTTTCAAATCAATTTATACTGTGTTATGACTTAAGAACTAATCTTGCTGCTATTTTTCTTCGATCTGATCATTGTACAGACATTCCGAAACAGAAGCGAATGCAAAAAAAAACCAAAACTTAAAAGCAATGGAAGTAAAGCATTTCAATACAAGCTGTAATTCAGGAGGAGATAGCTTTCTCAGCACCCCTTTTATCCACCTTATTTTCCATCATTTTTTTCTTGTAAAATACTTCTTTCCAAGAAAGAAATCGACTCCTTTGGAACAAGTTGTTACCGGTTCATCATTGGGATTAAAAGAATAGACAGAGTAAGAAACGATGAAATACTCAGACGTGTAAAGAGAGGTAATCTGAGCGATAAAATGTTCCAACATCAGCTGAGATCGCTAGGGCATTGGATAAGGAAGGATGATATCATAAGTAGATTCGCTTTGTTCGAGCATTTTCAAGAAAGAAACCGACGAGGAAGACCTAGGCTAAACTTTATCAAGCACATACAAAATATCACCATGCTGACGCCTGAAGAACTCAGAAGAAGAGCCCTGGATGGAAGAGGATGGAGAAGAGATGTGGTCGGGAGGTTTGACTTACAACCTCCAGGCTGAAGTAAGTAAGTAGAATACTTCTTTATTGTCTCATGCACTAAAATTATTTTTATGCGTAAATTCAAACTCTTTGGCCGAGACGACTTCATAACAGTCAATAGCACTGAACACTGAATTATATTCATTTGATGGAACTGAGGTCTTCTCACTGTCCTTTTATCTTCTAACTGAAACCCTGGTAGCTGTTGTATGGGAGAGGACTGAGCCCTTGCTAGTTAGTCATTACAATTATTTGCCATCCTACGTTGATCGAAATTCCATGACTGGCTCATTCAATTAGGTCCAGTGAAAAATTTTGAAAATGTCAAGGCGCCAGTGAGGACGATTTTGGTGATTTTATTCTCAAGTAAATAGTATACAGAGATCAGAATTGTGAAGAAGTTGTGATGCGATGATAAATAATAGAATTACACCAACAGACTATATANTAATTTGAGCGATAAAATGTTCCAACGTCAGCTGAGATCGCTAGGGCATTGGATAAGGAAGGATGATATCATAAGTAGATTCGCTTTGTTCGAGCATTTTCAAGAAAGAAACCGACGAGGAAGACCTAGGCTAAACTTTATCAAGCACATACAAAATATCACCATGCTGACGCCTGAAGAACTCAGAAGAAGAGCCCTGGATGGAAGAGGATGGAGAAGAGATGTGGTCGGGAGGTTTGACTTACAACCTCCAGGCTGAAGTAAGTAAGTAGAATACTTCTTTATTGTCTCATGCATTAAAATTATTTTTATGCGTAAATTCAAACTCTTTGGCCGAGACGACTTCATAACAGTCAATAGCACTGAACACTGAATTATATTCATTTGATGGAACTGAGGTCTTCTCACTGTCCTTTTATCTTCTAACTGAAACCCTGGTAGCTGTTGTATCGGAGAGGACTGAGCCCTTGCTAGTTAGTCATTACAATTATTTGCCATCCTACGTTGATCGAAATTCCATGACTGGCTCATTCAATTAGGTCCAGTGAAAAATTTTGAAAATGTCAAGGCGCCAGTGAGGACGATTTTGGTGATTTTATTCTCAAGTAAATAGTATACAGAGATCAGAATTGTGAAGAAGTTGTGATGCGATGATAAATAATAGAATTACACCAACAGACTATATATTCTAAAGTTTGGCAAAACCTATGGCAAAGCAAGGAAACATAGTTAATTTGTGATACAAAGATGATCTCAACATCAAAAACCATAGTATATTTGTAATTCATCATTTCAGACAAGGACCAAGCAAGGAAACAATTGGAAAAAGCATGTTTTCAACTTTATCATGAAAATAACAGCTTTTGAGTAACTACTTCGACCAATTATAAGATGGAGCATAATTAGTGAGAAGCGAGATAAGTTGTGCGGTCAGATGCATAAAAGATGAAATACCTTAGGAAAAATACAAGCATTGACAGACCATTAACGTGCCGATTGCAATAGCTTGTAAGAACCAGTTTATCACGACATTCATGGATTATTTGTTATCCTTTTATTCCTTTTTCTATTTTAACATAATTTTGAATTGCTAATAGATTTTTACGGAGATGAGTTAGTTCCTGACAGAAACGGTGCGAGGAGATAAAAAATAATCTGCCCCCGTCATGACATGTTGGGCTGCACGACACGAAGCCCACGAAACATTTTACTTACGTCATTCTTGTGATTGTTGATATATTTCAATAAAATAAATATTCTAAAGAAAACAAATATTTTGTTTATAATTTCAATGATAAGTTTAACCAGCCATGGTCTTGGAATTCAAACGCATGTACACCATTAAAAGGCCTATATTTTGATTGCACAGATATAAAGACCAGGTTTTATTTTCGACAGTTTTTTAAAACATTGAAGGTCTGAAACCACTTTTTCGTCAAGCTGCGAAGAAGCTATCGAGATATCTTTGAAATCAGCAATATTATCGACACTGTAATGGATGAAATATCTGTAGCAAGTATTGTAAATGTCAAGTAAAATATTAAAAATTAATTCAAAGAAGTTTTCTCGTGACAGTAACAATGGCAAAATCTATTAATGCCAACGCAGGATACCGCACCCTGTGAAATCCTTGATTAGATTCAGGATCTCATCAATTACCTGCATGTAATGATAAAATACACATGTAACATGTAACGATAAAGGACACAGGAGAAAAATCGTTAACATTCAGGACGTGGGCGATCATGTCAAGCCAATTTCTCAAAATCCCAAATATGAGAAACAAACTTTTCAATGACCAAAATATGATGACCAAATTTTTAAAGCCCCCAAAAAGACCCATCCAGATATATTTGCTTTTGTAGTATCCGTCATCACAGGTAAACCAGAAAAGTGATCTTAAATATTCATTGCAGGTTATTATCGATAGGCTTTCTTTCATCCCACCAACAACAGAATACGTTTGCACCCAGAATTCAACAGATGAAAGAGAATGTAAGAGAAGAATATCGCGACCTAATCCCCAAGTGACTCATGCTCTTCCAAACAGTCAACGAACAAACACGTTAAAAAATGCATAACTCGTGCTGTCCAGAAGATTTTTGATAGCTCATTGGTGGTTTTCAATGCAGCTGATGTGGATTCCTAACAATTGTTAAGAAATCGACAGCATTTTGGCAAAAGATGGCCTGGGGCTAAAATAAAGGTATCAGGAATACGAGGCCTCAAGATTGCCCAATGAAGCACAAAGTTAGATTTAGAAGAAAGCAATCTAATCTTATAGCATCTGCAGTATATTTTAAAGAGTGTCATTGACTCAGCACTTTTTTTTGGTTTTCATCAGTTATTTCAGAAATCTTCAACATTGTTTTGTCCTTTTGTTATACAAATGGCAGGTAATAAATCAATGTGTTTGGTTTTACATGTTTTACGTTTATTTCTTTTGACTTGTTGAAGAAATCAATAAAATTGGTATACTATCTTTATTACTTTTTTCCCCAAAAGTTATAAATAATTCCATTTCAAAGTTTCAAGTGTGACCTCAATTTGGAAAACTTTTTCCCACCCAAAAAGATACCAAGCTGTCTATTTGTTGTTTACCATTTTATTTTTTTGATATAGATCTTTTCCTAATTTTATGACATCCTGCTAAACATTGGGGAATAGGAAACTGAAAAAATAAAAAAACTAGTGTTATTTTATTCGAAATCTTCCTACCATTACCATATGTTGCACTTACTTTGATTCTTTGCTGTTCCAACAAACCATTGAGTAAGCCTAACCTTCTCTCTTATCATGTCCCATATATTAAATTTTTCAATTTTGTCATTATCTTCTCACACTATTAGTTTAGCCAGGTAATCATTAAAAATCAATACTGTTATTAAAAATATCTAGTCTTTGTTATCAGACTAGTCAATGCAAACCACCAGTTACAATAACCTAGTTGAATATGTAGGGATACCATAGAACGAGACATGAAAGAAATGGGGGGGGGGGGAGGAGAATGGGAAGACCCAGTCAAGAGGAGAAAAAGGTGTCAAGCGGCCAACCAGACAGACGTCGGATGAAGGCCGAAGAAGAAGAAGAAGTTGAATATGTATAAAGAGTTCTTATTATGACGTTTAGCTTGCAATCACTTGTCTTGTAATGACGGAAATTAGGTCAGATATTAAGCTACAAGTAACGAGTGAAAACAAGAGCAGATCTCGGTATCGAATATTACTCTAGTTTAAATACTGTTGACATTCAATTTCTAATTCAACTTGACTAAGTTACCTTAGTTCCCATTCAGGTTGCACCAAAAGAAACTGTATTAGTATAGCCACTAAGCTCATACTCCAAAGTTGCTCTATTTCACGCCTTTATACTCTCCAAAATCATGTGCTTCTGCTGTATGCTCTGTGGTCTGCTGAGGCAGAAAAGTTTTCAATCTGACAAGTTTTGTTTCTTTTTCTATAAGCACGAGTCAGGTGTTTTAGCTTCGAACTCGACATATGTTTTCTTATTTACAAGTCCCAGAGAATTTGTGTTGTTTTGCTCTACTACAGTTTCACTCTTTCTCGCCAGAGGTAGACCTTGGTCTTTTGCAAACTTCTTAATGAATTTACTGTTCCTTTGTGCCAGTGAGTGATATTTAATAATTTAGTGTGTACTAGTGGAAACTTTGTTCTCGAGCATTCGATAAATATTATCGCATATTATTTGTATTGTTTCTCTTATCGTTTTTGTTATTATTATTATTATTATTATTATTATTATTATTATTGAGTGGTGGAGCAATACGAGCCCATGGGGGACTCAGGGGTAGAAACCCCAGCAAACCCATCCGACTACCAGCCCGATAAGGGTAAACTNATTATTATTATTATTAGTTTTATTACACCTAGATGAGCTCTCAAATAAGAGCCTGCACAATTTCTTTGACATATCTTACATTCATTCACTCATCACCCTTGTTTTTCATAGTCGTTGCAGTAGTAGTAGTATTACTATGACAATTACATTTTTTACAATGGAGTGTTTAAAACCTTTTTGAACCCATTTTCGCTTAGTTTTTATTTGGACTTGGTCTATAGGAAAAAGAAGATCGTTTGTCACTACAAGTGTTTTCTCTCTTAGTTTATTTTAAGCAGCCGGAGGTTAATTGGTCTATTTGGTGATTAAAACCATTTTTTAAGAACCACTTGGGAGAGTTATACCTTCACAAACAGTTGAAGTTTGTTTTAAAGCCTTGTAATGTATAGTATCATTTGTCAAGCTAAGTTGTGATGTCATTATTTTAACTTCAACTTACTTTTTATGAGACAAATAAGAACAGAGTAGTTATTGCCTATATCACAATATTTTCTAATATTCTGAAATAAAACTGTATCTCGAAATTGTCCAAACTGACTCTGTCATTGGTCAATGGCATTGGTTGTGTACTGAATTGGGGGTGTAAGTGTTGTACTATCTCTACGTTTTGCAAAGACCGTTGGTAATTTTGCTGCATTGTCTGTAAAATTGATATCACAGTTAATTTTGATTGTCGATAACTCTGAAATATTTCTCGTAATATAAATTATAAAAATAAATATCTTAATGAAGAGGAGCTGTTTTCAGGGAGTTAGTTTGATTCGATTTGAAATTTCTTCTTGGAAGGACTGTTCGTATCAGAGACTGTGAATCACAATCCCAAAGATGTTATTTCCTTTCCCAAACCATTAAAGTTACACTTAACTAATTAGTTCCACACCAAAATATTGTTTTAAAGACCAGTCCTTATTTTATGGAGTAGATATGACACACTAGAAAATTCTAACCAGGCAACAAGCTAGCACAAATTGATACAAAATGACATATTTGGAGTGTGGAAATAATATGGATTCTTGTGAGAAATATAAACATAAACCAAACAAGGTCTTATAAAAAGTGCAAACAAATACCATAGATAATGACTGTTACACTAAAAAATCCATTCTTAGTCGCTCGTACGATAAATAACCTGATAAAACGTAAGCTGATAATGTGTCAATCTCACTTAACCTTCGTACTAATTTCATGCCAATTTCATGCCAATTTCATGCCAATTTCATGCCAATTTCATGCCAATTTCATGGCAATTTCATGGCAATTTCATGCCAATTTCATACCAATTTCATGCCAACTTCATACCAATTTCATCCATCTCCTTTGTAAACAAGATTCAAAATCCAGAAAAGCCTGCAGCAGATATTAGCAAAACCAATGACAAGAAATCGTTGATAATGGTGATAAAGCTTCAAGCAGTGAAAACAAAAACGAAATCGAACATTTAGTACCTGATAACTCAGCAGTCTTGGTATCATCAGACCTACAGGTGATTATTTTAAAGGCGAAAAGTGAATTTTTCTAAAAAAAATTGTAAAATTAAAGTACTATTTACAATGAGGTAACTAAGCCTAAAGGTGTTATTTGGAATACATTTCGTTAATAATTTTTCACAGTTTTGTTAAGGAATAATTTTGTTTCGAAAACAATTATATTTATTTCTTCTTAAACATTGCTACATCCTCCCTCTGTTGACATATGGGTGTGAACGCTAGACAGTAAACCAACAAAATAAAAAGACAGATAAATGCTGCTGGAATGTGGTTTTCAGGAAGAATGTTGAGAGTTCCTTGGATTGACCACGGAACCAACGATGAAGCTTTGAGACAAACAGGTTACAGCCTGAAGCTTCTAACATCCATCAGGAGAAGGCAGCTGTCCTTCCTACGACATGTGATTAGAAAGGAAGGACTGGAGGACTTAGCTCTTACAGGCAGGATGTGTAGAAGAAGAGGCAGAGGAAAAGACGGACATCATTAATGAAAAGCATTTCAAATTGGACCGGGAGAAGTGAAATGGAGATGTTTCTTATGCTTCTTGGTATCCTTGACATATCACAGGTGGCTTGACCAGTGCTTGGCGGTGTTAATGGAAGCTGATATTGGTTGGTAGAATTCCTCTAGTAGGTAGTTTAGGGCAGTTGAAGGGATGTAGAGATCTGAGATGCAAATACAGAGGTCCAAGGTTGCGAAATCCAAGATTTTTCGAAATGCCATTCATCTGCTATGTTGAGGATAGCAAAGGACAGGTTTCTGTAGAGAAGCATGACCGTCGACGTTCTGGAAGGACATGGCACCGGAGGAGGAGGAATATTAGGTAAAAATAATTGCCGTAAAATTGCACTACTTAAAACACATCTTGCCCTTTTTTTAACAAAGTACTGCTTATTAGAAACACAATTAGCTGATTTGCTACTATAAGTGATCTAAAGTCATTTAAAGCTAATTTTTTGTTACCCCAGAATTTCATTTGTTAATATTGTTATATGTTTGAGCGAGGTCACTGTGTAAAGATATTAAAATATATCAGAATAAGAGTATTTTTTGCACTTTCAAAAAATTACATGCACATAGCATTCCTGGATTTTTACATAGGTTTTTTGTTCACTTTTGTTACTTACTTTATGCATTAATGGTTTTGTAAATAAAATGTTAGTTATATAAATTCTGTTGTTAGACCAGCAAGTTTTAGTCTGAAGAAGAAACATTGAAACAGGATTACGTAAGGGATAGTATCTTATATTGGAAGTTATATATTGTTTTCAGTCACTATTCTACTGCTGTTGAAAAATACACATACACACATACATACACACACAGATATATATATATATATATATAATGATTTTACCTGTGAAACTGTTTCATTTAGTTTTAAAAAATTTTGAAAAATCGCCATTAAAAATTTAAAAATCCTGCAAGAAAACTTTAAACTTTTTTCCCATTTTAAGGGACTGATCACTTACTATGAGAGTGAGGGTATGGAGTTAGGCGGGGTCACATAGAACTCCGTGATAGTTCTAATGGCATTCCTTTTATCTTGAATGCTCATGAGACTCATAAGATACACTATATGAGCGTTCATGTCTTACTTATTAAGAGCAGTTGCAGTTGCAATTTGTAAAGGACTTTCAACTAAATGCTAAATGGATTTCTTTTATCTAAAAACATTTTTTGTCTTAATAATGATGCCTGCTTCATTTGGTTGATAATGAACCTCATCTACTGACTAAACAATGACTAAATAATGATTAATCAATAACTAAATAATGACTAAACAATGACTAAATAATGACTAAGCAATGACTAAATAATGATTAATCAATGACTAAATAATGACTAAGCAATTACTAAATAATGATTAATCAATGACTAAATAATGACTAAACAATGACTAAATAATGACTAAGCAATGACTAAATAATGACTAAACAATGACTAAATAATGACTAAGCAATGACTAAATAATGATTAATCAATGACTAAATAATGACTAAGCAATGACTAAATAATGACTAAACAATGACTAAATAATGACTAAGCAATGACTAAATAATGACTAAGCAATGACTAAATAATGACTAAGCAATGACTAAATAATGACTAAGCAATGACTAAATAATGACTAAGACCAAAGTTTGTTATAAATTAAGACCTTTTGAATTCTGAGATTTTTTAAAATTTGTATTAGAGTTTATTTCAAGCTTAAAACTCAATCTCTTATAGGAAGAAAAAAATTAATGTGACGGTAAGATTACTCAGAGCATTAATAGCGAGTTAGCAATAGAAACTTAACTTTTCAAATTGCTCTGCGTGTTCATGGATCCCTTCAAAGAGGCTGGAAATTTTTTATTTCTTTTAAGATTCAGGGCCTTTAAACAAAATATTGTCAACGGTCATCCTGCCTTTCGTTATCAGTTTAAGGAAAAATCCCTCTAGACAATATCAGTTTGTGAAAAAAGCTTCAAGTCCATTGAAAAGGAGTTAAAAATAACTTTGTTATTAACAATAAATAACTGTCTGAAGCAATAAGAGATGCAACTAACAGCAATCCTGCAAAGAGTATTAGAGTCACTTCAACTGAACAACAAAAAATATTCTTGATTTCGAACGGGCTACTTTATCCTGTGCTTGAGCTGAATCCTGTCAATAAAAACCCTCTTAACGATTCATAATTAACCACAAAAAGTAATTTAGAAATGACATTCTTAGACATAACCTTTAAACATAGCCTCTTTTGAAGCAATTATAATATTTTTATGCACTTTAAAAGTTTATAAAATGGCTCTTTGTTGAATCTAAAATGTGTCTCGTCAATGAATAATAAATAAAAATTAGTTAGGAACACAACACATTCTTGCTAAAAAGCCAACTTCTTTCTACTTTAATCGTTAAAAAAATTTTGTATTTCAAGTACAGCCGAACGTCTGGTCGCTTTAACGGTGTAATAGAAAATAAGTACTCCCCGGAAAAAAGTACTCCCGGAGTACATTTTTCCTAGGAAATAAATACTCCCCAGTACTTTTTTCCTAAGAAATAGATATCCCCTATGGGGATAAATACTGAAAAAAAAGTATTTTCAAGGTTTTACATGAGAATCCAAGCCCTTTGAAATTCCATGTTTTCAATCCAATAAAGAGTGTATTATAATAACTATCAAGGCCAAGATTCATTCGTTTTAAGACTGAACAAATCTCTCAGCTGATTTAAAATGTGGGGAATACTTTTTTCGGGGAGTACTTTTTTCCTGTGATAATGGTTGTCTGTTCTTTATTTTGTTAAGGTGTATTTTGTTAAGGTATATCCTGTACAGAAAAAGTGGTATTCTGAAGGGCTAAATTTATGGGGAAAATAAATAGCAGAGGATAGAAAAAGCGAGGAAAAGTAACGGAGCACGTCACGTGTTCTTCTCATAAATTATTAGCTCATAAATTAAATATATTCACGGATAAGTCCAGTCAGATGTTACACTAAGCAGGGCAAGGTAGCAACAGCTTGCTTTGGAAGATGGTAAATGAAATCATATGCTCACCGCAAAAAACATATCATTAATGTCGTCATTGAGAAAACAAATTTTCTTTTCTTTATACGCTTAAAAGTCAACAAAGTAGCAACACCAACTGAAAAATCTCATCATCAATCTGTCGCTAAGATAACTGTTTGTAACCAGTTCATCACATTTTTAGACAGACGATAACTCTATATAGTTACAGTTATTTGTTTCGGGAAAGGTTTTTTTATTGTTTCAGACTGATACAATTTCGAAATACACTCTAAATAATACTTTGGGGCCATCCATTTATTACATACGCACTGAGGGGAAAGGGGTGTATCCTAAAAAGCGAACAAAAGCGAACAGGGGGAGTGGGGTTCACAAGGTGAGAACGATCATATTAAAAACTTTTTGCTTACAGTTTTCACAAAGTAGTGACAGCGAAAGACAGGCGTGCAGGTGTAATTATCTTTATCTGTGTTTGCATATTTATTTTTTGTTTATATGGAATTACTTTCGTTTGTATTCAACTTGTATCTAATCAAAATTGCTTTCATTTCTCACAATAATATACGGGCGTCAATTTTTTACTTTTCGAATTCAAGCACGTGAGCTTCTATAAAAGAAGACTCAATAACAAAATTTTTAACTAATTTATCGAAATGACAACTACCAACGACGATCAAAAAAAGGATAATAAACATTCGCACAGAGGGGTTTACTTGCCTGCGAAGAGGTGTGAACAAGGGGGGAGGGGCTCGAAAAATAGCCAATTTCATGCGAACGTAATAAATAGATGACCCCTTGGTTAAAATACTAGTTCTCATGAGCATCTCTTCACATGTTCCTAAGCTACCTCTGTGGCTGCTCACAATAGGTGCCACTGAGTTTTAAGAAATCCAACCTTATGGCAACTAATTTTGACTTTCTACGGAGTTCCATTTAGAATGCTTTTTGTTCAACCTTTATGTGAGTGATCTAATAGAATACCTTCCATCTCAATTGATTTAACATGCAGATTCAGCACTACCATCTAAAGATGAATTAGAAAATTACCCTTTTAAAATTAGAAATCTGGTCGAACGTTAACTCTCCAGCCATCAACACTAGTAAGTCGAAATATCAAATCTGTTTGTCCAAACAACTTTATGATCAACAGCATCCGAGTGATGTACCAGTTTCGTTATCGATTGAACTTCTCTTTGACCCAGAAAGAAACCCATATCTACTGGTCCTCTGCTTAAATAAAAACCTAGAAGAGGTAAACTGCTTCCAAAATATCTTATTGATCATATTTAGCTACGGAAAACATTCGCTCGTAAAGTAACTCCAAAAATTCACAACTCTTTATCTAAGAAAACATCAGGCTAAATATGATCAAAAATTGACTATAACGATCATGACTAGTGTCCTTTAACGAATGCTTAAGTTACTAAGCTACAGCAATTACTAAAGGAAGCTACAAGCTTCGTTTTAGACAAATATGTCTTTACGTAAATTATCCTAAAGCTGGACTAGTGTCTGGTAGAACAGAGACTGGAATTTAATTGTATGAAACTCGTATAACTTGCTATTCATTTTGTAAACTGACCTACCATAAATTAAACAGTAATCAAAACTATAAGAAGCATATGTTGTTATAGTAATGACCTCAAGTTGATGTCTTCTTTAACAGAAAAACAATTGAAGATGAAACCAGCAAACAATTCAACAGACTCCCATCTTCCTTTGTCACAAAAAAACTCTTCCCTTGTTCTGTAACAGTCTACGGAAACAGCTACTTCGGCAAACTAACCTACAAAGTGATAACTAACTTCTGTTATAACTCTTTTAAAAATGTGTAATTCAATTTCTTACATATTAACTTTCTTTCAAGATAATTTGTAAATATAAGATAGAATCTTTTTCCGAGTTGAAGAACCACACTGAAATTGTGGATATGCTCATATAAACCATGTATGCGTGTATGTATTCACAAATGTATGTATTTATATGTGTACGTATGTGTTTATGTACGCATCTATGCATCTATACATGTACATATGTATGTATGTATGTATGTATGTATGTAGATGTGTGAATGCTTGTATGCATTTGTATATGAAGTCAACGAACAACCTCGTATGTTTAAATGCACTTGCTCAAAGGAACGATGCACTGCTGCATATGGGAAATAATGAAGCAGGGATCGAAGATGAGATTAAATTAGCAAGTGACAAATTTACATTTTTTAGATAAAATCCTGAGTACGAATTTTGAAGAATACATGGATCTCATCTGCTTCCAACAAAATTTGTTATAAAGAGGGAACACACACCTATTTCAAACCTTGCCATGTTCTTCAGCCAAGAGATGCACAAAGTGATTTCTTGCTTAATGACATATTTGATTAAAGATAATGATTGTTTAACATGGTGTTGACAGTTACTACATTGTTACCATAAAATATGATGAATGCTTCCATTGGATCAGTGAAAAACTTATACAACATGTTACCTAACGATATGAAAGATAAAGAGAGGCACCAGTGGCAGGGATTGATTTGGCAGGAGCATAACAGAATATACCTGAACCCACAATGTGGTTTGCTGGTAAAATGAAATTTACCCAAATTTTTCAAAAGCATATCAAGTAACTCTGACAATTCCTATATCTGATGCAAGCAATGAAATCAATTTTATCAAACTCAGGCTTATAAGGCATTATACCCGCTCTACAATGAAAGAAAAAGGTAAAGTCTTTTTCAATCCTCAAAACTAAAAGAATAAAGATAGAGCTTTTTAACAAGTTGTATTTTAGATTTATACAAGTGCCAAGTATGTTTATTGTGTTCTTTCGATTGATAAGAGTATTTCGTTATTTACGAACCTTTTGTGCTTGCATTATATACATTTTAGCTTTAGATGTCAGATAGCAACACCACGTCCAAGAGAAACAGCTCCACATCGGTTTTCGTTGTAAAGAAGCATCTTTTCTCACGTTGCTTGGAGCTGTCATTGAATAGTCGCCACTCTCTTGAATCATATTCTTTGAGACCTAGGGCTTCAAGAAGACCCTGAACATCTTTGCAGAAAACAAATCCTCTTTCAGCGCTAAAAAGTTGCAAGGAATCTGCCTGTCTTGTATGGAAGTGTAACATTGTCCCCCAGAAACTCTTTCTCTCCAAGTCTTTAGGCTAGCAACTGGAATGCTTTCTTGGATAGATTTACATCCCTTTCTAGAACATAGACATCTTGGGTGTACCGCTCAGGATTGGCATCGTTAGATTAAATACCTCTGTGATTGCAGGGTATCGGTCCATATTTGGAATGGTTAAAAACTGTAGCGTAATTTGAGCTGAGGCAGATTTGCCTAGTTACCAGACTCCGAGAAAAGTATTTTCGAAACATTTGTCAGCATTTTCAAAATTCATCACATTAGTGTCTGAATTTTTTCGGGTCTCTCCACTTCACCAGAAAATCATAGCTACGCCACTGGCTGACAAGCACTTTGTCTAGCTTGGTAAATCTTTTCTAAACTGTAATAATTAAGATTTTTCTTTCCAAAACAATTTTAAAAAGGTCAGTTATACCGCTAAATAATAAAGGTATTGCAATGTTACCAACGACCAAAGCGTGCAAACAGATTTCCCTATGTCAATTTATATAGTAAGTTAAGGAAAATAGTTTTTCATATGATGTGCTGGAGTAGTAGCGTTATAAGAAAAAAATTGGCATCATAATTTCCGGTGGTTATCTAAAAATGAAACCCTTAATTCCTTGTCATAGTGTGTCGAATTTTGGTTTAGCCTATAATCTGTAGTGCATACCTATAATGTCGAGTAACTACTCCTTTTCATAAAAATAATCCCCCAATTTTGTGAAGCTACCACTTTTGTACAAAATTGTCACTATAATTTTGCGTTTTCTCATAAAAGGTAGTTTTGATAAAAGGAAGTTAAAATTGTTGGTACACGTAATTGGAGCTCAGACGAAATTTCGAAGCCTGGGAAAACATTTACTTATTTAACCACAGACACATACACACACATATACACACACAACACACACACACATACACACATTTACATTTCAATTTTCAATTTTTGAGGGCAGATCACTTGATGAAATATAAGGTTTTTTCCAGATTTATAACCAGATTTTTCTCCAAGCAATACCACTCAAAATACCGATTTCTTGCAAAGTGTAGCATCTTTTCAGCATCTTACATCTTTTCCACACACCTTTTTGCAATAAGTTGGCTCAGGCACAAAAACATCCAACTACTAATCTGTTTATGTATTGATGTAGTGCATTGACAAAGCTTTTATGCATGAACAAATACACCTCAGAGCTTGTTCCATAACACCGAAACAGAGAAACATTTGTCAACACGAATCAGACAGCACACCTGTGTAAACAATTGGCGACACACCTGTCTGAACAACTGGCTGTTATTTTTTGGACTTGCACACAGCAAACATTCTGGGAAAAAAGTATAATGCGTTNCCCCCCCACCCCCACCCCACCCCACACACACACACATACACACACATATACACACACAACACACACACACATACACACATTTACATTTCAATTTTCAATTTTTGAGGGCAGATCACTTGATGAAATATAAGGTTTTTTCCAGATTTATAACCAGATTTTTCTCCAAGCAATACCACTCAAAATACCGATTTCTTGCAAAGTGTAGCATCTTTTCAGCATCTTACATCTTTTCCACACACCTTTTTGCAATAAGTTGGCTCAGGCACAAAAACATCCAACTACTAATCTGTTTATGTATTGATGTAGTGCATTGACAAAGCTTTTATGCATGAACAAATACACCTCAGAGCTTGTTCCATAACACCGAAACAGAGAAACATTTGTCAACACGAATCAGACAGCACACCTGTGTAAACAATTGGCGACACACCTGTCTGAACAACTGGCTGTTATTTTTTGGACTTGCACACAGCAAACATTCTGGGAAAAAAGTATAATGCGTTAACAGCCATACAAATCTTGTAAATTCATACAGATTTTTTTGCTTCATACCAAGTTTCTGCCATATAAGGACACTTTCACATTGTTAACCGCGGCGCAAGACTAAGGATTTCGTGCTTCAAAAGTGTGATGAGCTACTCCTAACAATGCAGAAAAGAAAGTAGATATTAGCACAATATGCATGTAATTAGCTGTAGTTTGGAATTAGGTTAGGAGACAAAGACAAATCATAGGTTTCACATAACGTCTATATATCTTGCTATGAAAGGCTAAGGAAGTGGTCAAAGGGAAAGAAAAATCACATGGCATTTCGTGCACTAATGGTTTGGAGAGAGAGCCCAAGGGCCACACAATAGAAGGCTACATTTGTCTTGTAACAACAACTGGATGCAGTAAGAAATCTAAGCACAAAATTCAATAGCCATCTCTCAAACCTGTTATCCGTTCAATGTCTCATTCAGACAAGGTGCCTATCTCGATCTTTTGGGAGCTTGAGGAAGTAGAGGAATCACCTTTGGACAAGAAATTGCGAGTCTGAAGCCTCAGCACTTGAATGCCACAGTGCCAATCCTGAGCAGTACACCCAAGATGTCTATGTTCTAGAAAGGGATGTAAATCTATCCAAGAAAGCATTCCAGTTGCTAGCCTAAAGACTTGGAGAGAAAGAGTTTCTGGGGGACAATGTTACACTTCCATACAAGACAGGCAGAGTCCTTGCAACTTTTTAGCGCTGAAAGAGGATTTGTTTTCTGCAAAGATGTTCAGGGTCTTCTTGAAGCCCTAGGTCTCAAAGAATATGATTCAAGAGAGTGGCGACTATTCAATGACAGCTCCAAGCAACGTGAGAAAAGATGCTTCTTTACAATGGAAACCGATGTGGGGCTGTTTTTCTTGGACATTTAGTGTAACTGAAAGAGACCTATGAGAGTAGCAATACTTTGGTAGAGCTGCTAAACTATCACTGTCATCAATGGATCATATGCCTTAATCTTAAGTTAGTAAATTTTCTTCTTGGTCAGCAAAGAGGTAAAACAGAATACCCTGCTTTCTTTGAATGTGAAACAACAGAGGCAGTGCAAACCATTGATCAAAGAAGAAATGACCTGCAAGAAAGAGCTTGAATCCAGATGACCCAGACAATGAGAACCTGCCCATTGTTTCTTGATTCAAGATAATCTTCTCGCCTCTACACATCAAACTGGGATTAATGAAGCAGTTTGTAAAGGACTTAAGAGTCTCGATCTCGTGCTTTGCCTACATTAGAAAAACGTTTTTTGCGACCTGGTATGACAAAGTTAGGCCTGGTGTTTTCAAAGATCCACACATTGGGCAACTAATATATGGAGCAAAAACCTGAGGCAATATTTAAACTCAGGACATTAAAAGTAATAGGAAAATGCACAAAAACTCATTCAAAAACCTTTTCTCCAGTGTAATCAGGAAACAGAAAAACACATATACAGTCAAAAAAGTCTTGTTTGCATTTCTCGAACAATTTTTAATAGGGTTGTTATCGGGATGAGGTATTTTTTTCACTAAGAATCATAAAGACTGATAAAATAGAATAAGTAAGGCAGAGATAACCTGAGTATCAGTCTCGAAGGATAATCAAGTACTGAAATACAATATTTTAATAGTACTAATCCAAAGAGTTTTGGTAAAAACCCAACGACATATATTCTTAAATAATTTCAATTAGTTACTCACAAGTTTATTAGTGTTTGGGTGTTGTTACTAAGCACCACATATTAACAACCATGTTATTTATGGTCGATCGGAATAGCAAAGATCGAAAACTACTGAGTATTTAACACCTGGGCCATTCACACTTACCCACACGTAGACACAGAAACACTTGCATTCGTATTTCCTGGTAATCAAATAACTAATGAATATCATATTTGTAAAGTGGATTGAAAGAAGGAGGGAAAGATAGAGAAGAAGAAACTGAAATAGATTAGAAATGCTAAAGGAAACCAGCTACAATCATATACGAAGGAAAGCTTATAACCCACGTCTTTTCTCTATTAGGGCCTAAGGTATTCAATACCTATTAAGACGACTAAAATTTTAAAACTTGAACGTTTTCACCATTGACTTTTGTATAGAGGGAGTACATCTTTTTCAAAAAGCTATACGATTGTAGTTCCAAAGTGTTGTATAATGGAACTCTATGTCAACTACGTCTCAAACGCCTGGTTGCTTATTTACTTAGAGAAATTTTCTTTCCTCAAAAGTAAACTTCTTTAATGTGCTTTGAATGATGGAACCTGTTTTCATTAGAAACACAAGCTTCTCTTCTTTTTAATCACAAGGCTATATTTTCTCTGAACTGATTCTACTAATGTTCATTGATCAATCAACAACGATGAGGTTCCTGTTCTGTCAACAATGTAAAGCCCTTTTTTTGTTCAAGAATAAAGTGCCATGTGCACTGACCAAACCGACAATTATACAGAATAAAATGCTTCTGCGTTTGATTTTTTTAAAAAGACTTATTTTTTGAGGTCAAAAAAGAGCTTGGTTAAATTTTTTGTAATTACGATTTTTAAGTTGTTTCTGTGAACATAGCTACTGTACAAATATCTTAATTTTAGGTGAGTATTTGTCATTCTCTTTCAGAAAAAAATGTTTTCCGATTCCGCAAATTTTTTAGTTTTTCGTAAAAACTAATAACACGAAATGTTGTTTCTAAAACGCTATAAAAAAAAGCTAGAAATTTGTTAATGCATTTGAAGTGATTGAAAACATGTAATCTTAAAGGAAGTGTATTTGTGTTGTTAAAAAACGACATTTTTTGAAACCAAAAATTATGTTTTCTTTCTTTTATTCTTTTTAAGTAGTCCCGCTTAATTCCGGTGTTGTAGCTAATGGTTCTAGGCGAAATTTAACTAAAGTAAAGATTTTAGACCCACCCTGACGATAGTAAATTTTGGCAAAAATTACTCCACTGAAGTTATCTCCGAAAGCTACATATTTATCTCCGAGTAAATTTCCTCGGAGGTACACATTTTGTGAGAAATATTCATCCATTATTCTCTGTTGGGAACCGCCTTTTCTCTTGATAATACAAACCCTCTACGTCACCCCATGAAAAACCTTGTTGGGGTTTTCAAAATGATTCCATAACCTTGTTTTGTCAAATGAAATTAAGCAAATCGTTAATTCTTTTTGTTTCAGTTTAGGAGAAAAGTTATCATTTTCAAGGACCAAAGGAATCATTCTATGGCAAAAAGGTGTTTCAGTGATAATGGTTCTTTAGCTCGTAAAGTAACTTTAAGTTTTTGTCTTTGCTATAACTGACTCTGCTTTGTTGATCCTTTCTTCTCGCTTTTTAATGGAATTACTCCTTGTTATCTCATCTTTTTCAAAGATGAAAATTGAACACTACCTGAAAAGCAAGAGATGAAACCATTTTTAAAGTTCTAGTAAACGAGGGGGAAAGGTTTAGAAAAGCAAAACTATTCGTAAACTGGTTCTAAGGCAGCATTAAGATGAATACTTGTAGCAAGATGGGTGGATCGCTGGAAAAATTTCAAGGTAAAGAAACAATGTCTACCGAAAAAGTAAAAAAAAGTGAAATACAACATTAATACTATAAAAAACCTAGCTATTGTTTATTTTTTACGACAGTCCATTACTGCTATAAAGAGCTTTTTTTGTAACTATAATAAAGTATTAAAGCTATAAACACAAGTCTCTGTAAACATACTACACTGTTTTTTATATTATGTAATGTCACAAACGACAAGGGAAATTGAAATAGATTTATAATCAAGAAAATAGCAAATTTAGTATAGTTTTAATCTTTTTTCTGTTTCTGGGTGCAAAATTTTTCCTATTTAATTAAATGTTTTGTTTTCTAGAGAAATTTTAGGAGATACAAATAAGCATTGGCATTATTTTATAAAGTAAACTAATGCAATGGAAATACATTCATCGGATTCTTCTGTTGCTTTGTTACTGCATTCATGGCATTGGGATATCCTTTTTGCAATTACTATTAACAGGTTAATAGCTACAAAACACTGCATGACCGTATGAGTGTATGTGTTAGGAGATACAAATAAGCATTGGCATTATTTTATAAGGTAAACTAATGCAATGGAAATACATTCATCGGATTCTTCTGCTGCTTTGTTACTGCATTCATGACATTGGGATATCCTTTTTGCAATTACTATTAACAGGTTAATAGCTACAAAACACTGCATGACCGTATGTGTGTATGTGTTAGGAGATACAAATAAGCATTGGCATTATTTTATAAGGTAAACTAATGCAATGGAAATACATTCATCGGATTCTTCTGTTGCTTTGTTACTGCATTCATGGCATTGGGATATCCTTTTTGCAATTACTATTAACAGGTTAATAGCTACAAAACACTGCATGACCGTATGTGTGTATGTGTTAGGAGATACAAATAAGCATTGGCATTATTTTATAAGGTAAACTAATGCAATGGAAATACATTCATCGGATTCTTCTGTTGCTTTGTTACTGCATTCATGACATTGGGATATCCTTTTTGCAATTACTATTAACAGGTTAATAGCTACAAAACACTGCATGACCGTATGTGTGTATGTGTTAGGAGATACAAATAAGCATTGGCATTATTTTATAAGGTAAACTAATGCAATGGAAATACATTCATCGGATTCTTCTGTTGCTTTGTTACTGCATTCATGACATTGGGATATCCTTTTTGCAATTACTATTAACAGGTTAATAGCTACGAAACACTGCATGACCGTATGTGTGTATGTGTGTATACGTGCATGTGTGTATGTGTTAGGAGATACAAACAAGCATTGGCATTATTTTATAAGGTAAACTAATGCAATTGAAATACATTCATCGGATTCTTCTGTTGCTTTGTTACTGCATTCATGACATTGGGATATCCTTTTTGCAATTACTATTAACAGGTTAATAGCTACAAAACACTGCATGACCGTATGTGTGTATGTGTTAGGAGATACAAATAAGCATTGGCATTATTTTATAAGGTAAACTAATGCAATGGAAATACATTCATCGGATTCTTCTGTTGCTTTGTTACTGCATTCATGGCATTGGGATATCCTTTTTGCAATTACTATTAACAGGTTAATAGCTACAAAACACTGCATGACCGTATGTGTGTATGTGTTAGGAGATACAAATAAGCATTGGCATTATTTTATAAGGTAAACTAATGCAATGGAAATACATTCATCGGATTCTTCTGTTGCTTTGTTACTGCATTCATGGCATTGGGATATCCTTTTTGCAATTACTATTAACAGGTTAATAGCTACAAAACACTGCATGACCGTATGTGTGTATGTGTTAGGAGATACAAATAAGCATTGGCATTATTTTATAAGGTAAACTAATGCAATGGAAATACATTCATCGGATTCTTCTGTTGCTTTGTTACTGCATTCATGGCATTGGGATATCCTTTTTGCAATTACTATTAACAGGTTAATAGCTACAAAACACTGCATGACCGTATGTGTGTATGTGTTAGGAGATACAAATAAGCATTGGCATTATTTTATAAGGTAAACTAATGCAATGGAAATACATTCATCGGATTCTTCTGTTGCTTTGTTACTGCATTCATGGCATTGGGATATCCTTTTTGCAATTACTATTAACAGGTTAATAGCTACAAAACACTGCATGACCGTATGTGTGTATGTGTTAAGAGATACAAATAAGCATTGGCATTATTTTATAAGGTAAACTAATGCAATTGAAATACATTCATCGGATTCTTCTGTTGCTTTGTTACTGCATTCATGACATTGGGATATCCTTTTTGCAATTACTATTAACAGGTTAATAGCTACGAAACACTGCATGACCGTATGTGTGTATGTGTGTATTCGTGCATGTGTGTATGTGTTAGGAGATACAAACAAGCATTGGCATTATTTTATAAGGTAAACTAATGCAATGGAAATACATTCATCGGATTCTTCTGTTGCTTTGTTACTGCATTCATGGCATTGGGATATCCTTTTTGCAATTACTATTAACAGGTTAATAGCTACAAAACACTGCATGACCGTATGTGTGTATGTGTTAGGAGATACAAATAAGCATTGGCATTATTTTATAAGGTAAACTAATGCAATGGAAATACATTCATCGGATTCTTCTGTTGCTTTGTTACTGCATTCATGACATTGGGATATCCTTTTTGCAATTACTATTAACAGGTTAATAGCTACGAAACACTGCATGACCGTATGTGTGTATGTGTGTATACGTGCATGTGTGTATGTGTTAGGAGATACAAATAAGCATTGGCATTATTTTATAAGGTAAACTAATGCAATGGAAATACATTCATCGGATTCTTCTGTTGCTTTGTTACTGCATTCATGGCATTGGGATATCCTTTTTGCAATTACTATTAACAGGTTAATAGCTACAAAACACTGCATGACCGTATGTGTGTATGTGTTAGGAGATACAAATAAGCATTGGCATTATTTTATAAGGTAAACTAATGCAATGGAAATACATTCATCGGATTCTTCTGTTGCTTTGTTACTGCATTCATGACATTGGGATATCCTTTTTGCAATTACTATTAACAGGTTAATAGCTACGAAACACTGCATGACCGTATGTGTGTATGTGTGTATACGTGCATGTGTGTATGTGTTAGGAGATACAAATAAGCATTGGCATTATTTTATAAGGTAAACTAATGCAATGGAAATACATTCATCGGATTCTTCTGTTGCTTTGTTACTGCATTCATGGCATTGGGATATCCTTTTTGCAATTACTATTAACAGGTTAATAGCTACAAAACACTGCATGACCGTATGTGTGTATGTGTTAGGAGATACAAATAAGCATTGGCATTATTTTATAAGGTAAACTAATGCAATGGAAATACATTCATCGGATTCTTCTGTTGCTTTGTTACTGCATTCATGACATTGGGATATCCTTTTTGCAATTACTATTAACAGGTTAATAGCTACGAAACACTGCATGACCGTATGTGTGTATGTGTGTATACGTGCATGTGTGTATGTGTTAGGAGATACAAATAAGCATTGGCATTATTTTATAAGGTAAACTAATGCAATGGAAATACATTCATCGGATTCTTCTGTTGCTTTGTTACTGCATTCATGACATTGGGATATCCTTTTTGCAATTACTATTAACAGGTTAATAGCTACGAAACACTGCATGACCGTATGTGTGTATGTGTGTATACGTGCATGTGTGTATGTGTTAGGAGATACAAATAAGCATTGGCATTATTTTATAAGGTAAACTAATGCAATGGAAATACATTCATCGGATTCTTCTGTTGCTTTGTTACTGCATTCATGACATTGGGATATCCTTTTTGCAATTACTATTAACAGGTTAATAGCTACGAAACACTGCATGACCGTATGTGTGTATGTGTGTATACGTGCATGTGTGTATGTGTTAGGAGATACAAATAAGCATTGGCATTATTTTATAAGGTAAACTAATGCAATGGAAATACATTCATCGGATTCTTCTGTTGCTTTGTTACTGCATTCATGACATTGGGATATCCTTTTTGCAATTACTATTAACAGGTTAATAGCTACGAAACACTGCATGACCGTATGTGTGTATGTGTGTATACGTGCATGTGTGTATGTGTTAGGAGATACAAATAAGCATTGGCATTATTTTATAAGGTAAACTAATGCAATGGAAATACATTCATCGGATTCTTCTGTTGCTTTGTTACTGCATTCATGACATTGGGATATCCTTTTTGCAATTACTATTAACAGGTTAATAGCTACGAAACACTGCATGACCGTATGTGTGTATGTGTGTATACGTGCATGTGTGTATGTGTTAGGAGATACAAATAAGCATTGGCATTATTTTATAAGGTAAACTAATGCAATGGAAATACATTCATCGGATTCTTCTGTTGCTTTGTTACTGCATTCATGACATTGGGATATCCTTTTTGCAATTACTATTAACAGGTTAATAGCTACGAAACACTGCATGACCGTATGTGTGTATGTGTGTATACGTGCATGTGTGTATGTGTTAGGAGATACAAATAAGCATTGGCATTATTTTATAAGGTAAACTAATGCAATTGAAATACATTCATCGGATTCTTCTGTTGCTTTGTTACTGCATTCATGACATTGGGATATCCTTTTTGCAATTACTATTAACAGGTTAATAGCTACAAAACACTGCATGACCGTATGTGTGTATGTGTTAAGAGATACAAATAAGCATTGGCATTATTTTATAAGGTAAACTAATGCAATTGAAATACATTCATCGGATTCTTCTGTTGCTTTGTTACTGCATTCATGACATTGGGATATCCTTTTTGCAATTACTATTAACAGGTTAATAGCTACAAAACACTGCATGACCGTATGTGTGTATGTGTTAGGAGATACAAATAAGCATTGGCATTATTTTATAAGGTAAACTAATGCAATTGAAATACATTCATCGGATTCTTCTGTTGCTTTGTTACTGCATTCATGACATTGGGATATCCTTTTTGCAATTACTATTAACAGGTTAATAGCTACAAAACACTGCATGACCGTATGTGTGTATGTGTTAGGAGATACAAATAAGCATTGGCATTATTTTATAAGGTAAACTAATGCAATGGAAATACATTCATCGGATTCTTCTGTTGCTTTGTTACTGCATTCATGACATTGGGATATCCTTTTTGCAATTACTATTAACAGGTTAATAGCTACGAAACACTGCATGACCGTATGTGTGTATGTGTGTATACGTGCATGTGTGTATGTGTTAGGAGATACAAATAAGCATTGGCATTATTTTATAAGGTAAACTAATGCAATGGAAATACATTCATCGGATTCTTCTGTTGCTTTGTTACTGCATTCATGACATTGGGATATCCTTTTTGCAATTACTATTAACAGGTTAATAGCTACGAAACACTGCATGACCGTATGTGTGTATGTGTGTATACGTGCATGTGTGTATGTGTTAGGAGATACAAATAAGCATTGGCATTATTTTATAAGGTAAACTAATGCAATGGAAATACATTCATCGGATTCTTCTGTTGCTTTGTTACTGCATTCATGACATTGGGATATCCTTTTTGCAATTACTATTAACAGGTTAATAGCTACGAAACACTGCATGACCGTATGTGTGTATGTGTGTATACGTGCATGTGTGTATGTGTTAGGAGATACAAATAAGCATTGGCATTATTTTATAAGGTAAACTAATGCAATTGAAATACATTCATCGGATTCTTCTGTTGCTTTGTTACTGCATTCATGACATTGGGATATCCTTTTTGCAATTACTATTAACAGGTTAATAGCTACAAAACACTGCATGACCGTATGTGTGTATGTGTTAGGAGATACAAATAAGCATTGGCATTATTTTATAAGGTAAACTAATGCAATGGAAATACATTCATCGGATTCTTCTGTTGCTTTGTTACTGCATTCATGACATTGGGATATCCTTTTTGCAATTACTATTAACAGGTTAATAGCTACGAAACACTGCATGACCGTATGTGTGTATGTGTGTATACGTGCATGTGTGTATGTGTTAGGAGATACAAATAAGCATTGGCATTATTTTATAAGGTAAACTAATGCAATGGAAATACATTCATCGGATTCTTCTGTTGCTTTGTTACTGCATTCATGACATTGGGATATCCTTTTTGCAATTACTATTAACAGGTTAATAGCTACGAAACACTGCATGACCGTATGTGTGTATGTGTGTATACGTGCATGTGTGTATGTGTTAGGAGATACAAACAAGCATTGGCATTATTTTATAAGGTAAACTAATGCAATTGAAATACATTCATCGGATTCTTCTGTTGCTTTGTTACTGCATTCATGACATTGGGATATCCTTTTTGCAATTACTATTAACAGGTTAATAGCTACAAAACACTGCATGACCGTATGTGTGTATGTGTTAGGAGATACAAATAAGCATTGGCATTATTTTATAAGGTAAACTAATGCAATGGAAATACATTCATCGGATTCTTCTGTTGCTTTGTTACTGCATTCATGACATTGGGATATCCTTTTTGCAATTACTATTAACAGGTTAATAGCTACGAAACACTGCATGACCGTATGTGTGTATGTGTGTATACGTGCATGTGTGTATGTGTTAGGAGATACAAATAAGCATTGGCATTATTTTATAAGGTAAACTAATGCAATGGAAATACATTCATCGGATTCTTCTGTTGCTTTGTTACTGCATTCATGACATTGGGATATCCTTTTTGCAATTACTATTAACAGGTTAATAGCTACGAAACACTGCATGACCGTATGTGTGTATGTGTGTATACGTGCATGTGTGTATGTGTTAGGAGATACAAATAAGCATTGGCATTATTTTATAAGGTAAACTAATGCAATGGAAATACATTCATCGGATTCTTCTGTTGCTTTGTTACTGCATTCATGACATTGGGATATCCTTTTTGCAATTACTATTAACAGGTTAATAGCTACGAAACACTGCATGACCGTATGTGTGTATGTGTGTATACGTGCATGTGTGTATGTGTTAGGAGATACAAATAAGCATTGGCATTATTTTATAAGGTAAACTAATGCAATGGAAATACATTCATCGGATTCTTCTGTTGCTTTGTTACTGCATTCATGACATTGGGATATCCTTTTTGCAATTACTATTAACAGGTTAATAGCTACGAAACACTGCATGACCGTATGTGTGTATGTGTGTATACGTGCATGTGTGTATGTGTTAGGAGATACAAATAAGCATTGGCATTATTTTATAAGGTAAACTAATGCAATGGAAATACATTCATCGGATTCTTCTGTTGCTTTGTTACTGCATTCATGACATTGGGATATCCTTTTTGCAATTACTATTAACAGGTTAATAGCTACGAAACACTGCATGACCGTATGTGTGTATGTGTGTATACGTGCATGTGTGTATGTGTTAGGAGATACAAACAAGCATTGGCATTATTTTATAAGGTAAACTAATGCAATTGAAATACATTCATCGGATTCTTCTGTTGCTTTGTTACTGCATTCATGACATTGGGATATCCTTTTTGCAATTACTATTAACAGGTTAATAGCTACAAAACACTGCATGACCGTATGTGTGTATGTGTTAAGAGATACAAATAAGCATTGGCATTATTTTATAAGGTAAACTAATGCAATTGAAATACATTCATCGGATTCTTCTGTTGCTTTGTTACTGCAATCATGGCATTGGGATATCCTTTTTGCAATTACTATTAACAGGTTAATAGCTACAAAACACTGCATGACCGTATGTGTGTATGTGTTAAGAGATACAAATAAGCATTGGCATTATTTTATAAGGTAAACTAATGCAATTGAAATACATTCATCGGATTCTTCTGTTGCTTTGTTACTGCATTCATGACATTGGGATATCCTTTTTGCAATTACTATTAACAGGTTAATAGCTACGAAACACTGCATGACCGTATGTGTGTATGTGTGTATTCGTGCATGTGTGTATGTGTTAGGAGATACAAATAAGCATTGGCATTATTTTATAAGGTAAACTAATGCAATGGAAATACATTCATCGGATTCTTCTGTTGCTTTGTTACTGCATTCATGACATTGGGATATCCTTTTTGCAATTACTATTAACAGGTTAATAGCTACGAAACACTGCATGACCGTATGTGTGTATGTGTGTATACGTGCATGTGTGTATGTGTTAGGAGATACAAATAAGCATTGGCATTATTTTATAAGGTAAACTAATGCAATGGAAATACATTCATCGGATTCTTCTGTTGCTTTGTTACTGCATTCATGGCATTGTGATATCCTTTTTGAGTTTAATATTAACAGGTTAATAGCTACAAAACACTGCATGACCGTATGTGTGTATGTGTTAGGAGATACAAATAAGCATTGGCATTATTTTATAAGGTAAACTAATGCAATGGAAATACATTCATCGGATTCTTCTGTTGCTTTGTTACTGCATTCATGACATTGGGATATCCTTTTTGCAATTACTATTAACAGGTTAATAGCTACGAAACACTGCATGACCGTATGTGTGTATGTGTGTATACGTGCATGTGTGTATGTGTTAGGAGATACAAATAAGCATTGGCATTATTTTATAAGGTAAACTAATGCAATGGAAATACATTCATCGGATTCTTCTGTTGCTTTGTTACTGCATTCATGGCATTGTGATATCCTTTTTGAGTTTACTATTAACAGGTTAATAGCTACAAAACACTGCATGACCGTAAGTGTGTATGTGTTAGGAGATACAAATAAGCATTGGCATTATTTTATAAGGTAAACTAATGCAATGGAAATACATTCATCGGATTCTTCTGTTGCTTTGTTACTGCATTCATGACATTGGGATATCCTTTTTGCAATTACTATTAACAGGTTAATAGCTACGAAACACTGCATGACCGTATGTGTGTATGTGTGTATACGTGCATGTGTGTATGTGTTAGGAGATACAAATAAGCATTGGCATTATTTTATAAGGTAAACTAATGCAATGGAAATACATTCATCGGATTCTTCTGTTGCTTTGTTACTGCATTCATGGCATTGGGATATCCTTTTTGCAATTACTATTAACAGGTTAATAGCTACAAAACACTGCATGACCGTATGTGTGTATGTGTTAGGAGATACAAATAAGCATTGGCATTATTTTATAAGGTAAACTAATGCAATGGAAATACATTCATCGGATTCTTCTGTTGCTTTGTTACTGCATTCATGACATTGGGATATCCTTTTTGCAATTACTATTAACAGGTTAATAGCTACGAAACACTGCATGACCGTATGTGTGTATGTGTGTATTCGTGCATGTGTGTATGTGTTAGAAGATACAAATAAGCATTGGCAATATTTTATAAGGTAAACTAATGCAATGGAAATACATTCATCGGATTCGTCTGTTGCTTTGTTACTGCATTCATGACATTGGGATATCCTTTTTGCAATTACTATTAACAGATTAATAGCTTCAAAACTCTGTTTGACCGAATGTGTGTATGTGTCTATACGTGTATGTGTGTATGTGTATATATATGTGCTTATGTGCATATGTATGTGTGTGGTAAAGTGATAAATGGTCTTGTTCTCTCGTTAAAAAGGAATACGCTACATCCTTTTTCATTTTAATGTTGAAATAATTCGCTATTCATATTTTTGAACCTTATTTGATATTCTTCATGGGATGCGCTAAATTCAGCTCTATTATATGTTTGTGTGTCTTTATTTTTTAAATAGCTATCTGATTCCAAAAAAACGGTTCCTAATACAGTATGGAAATCTGAAATAAAATAATTTGGATGTAGGTCGAAAGCTTTTCTACTGCAATTAGATTGAACTCAGATGCAGAAGTGAGAAAACACAAATCAAGCAAAAATAAGTAAAGAAAGGATAGTGATAGCCAAATCACAATTTGCAAGCTGATAAAATCCCTTCCATTGTCTTTTTGGTTGAACTCCATTGAAGCAAAATTCTGTGAGCTTATCCTATTTACTTCTGTTGATCAATCTTGACAACGTAGTGTTTATTTACCTGGTACCACAAGGGTACTTAATCAATCAAAATTTAATTTTTTGAATTCTATCTCTAAGATCGTAAAATGTGTGTCAAATTGGAGAAAATTACAGCTCGTTAATATATTACTTATGCTGGTGTTTCTCAAGGTTCTTTTCTCACTTTATAAGTAAACACTTAATATCTTCTTGGCTTTCAAATTTATTTTCTTATTAATAAAACAAAAGTAAAATCCTCTCTTTTTAATTCCTATACTTTCTTTATCTCAGCCTAGAATATACAGAAAACAGCAGATGGAATGGCTAGAAAAGATGAAATCTATAGAATATCCGTTAGACAATATTGAATGTCTAACTATAGAAACATTCATTAGGGTGTGTTACATATAAAACATATGCATAATTCTTAAAATATTTATGAAATGCAAGGAAAAACCTAAATTCAGAATAAAGCCTCATTAATTGAAAAGCATCTGGTCTTGATAAAATATAAAGGATATTGCAATACCATACTTATTAGAATTGTTTTTATACAATATTAGAGCTTCATTTATCTTACATGATACTAGAGTTGGAATAGATATTTTGTAAAATCAACCAGTAATTTTTGGTTTCAGACAGTTCCATTTTTCCATTTTTATGCAGGAAAATCTCAGTATATTTTGATTCGATGTACTATTTAGTAGCCTTCTCATTAGCGTGATAGCCTTTCTACCGAATTAACCTTCAAATTTTTGAAATGAACCTGGTACCATGAGCATGATCAAGACATTTTGGATAATTTCACTGTAACTCAACAGAGAATGACCTCATTTGTACTGAGATTAAGTATTGATTATAAACATTTTCGCTAAAATCAACCACAAATTCTATTGCTTTTTTCTAGTTTTATAAAAACTCCGGATCAAGGATACAAAACACAATTTACTATTACGTCTGTGACATCTGTTTAAACAACCACAACTTTTATTAGAATAATAGAAATCTTGCATGAAAATAGATGATAAAACCAAATGAGCTAACCGATGGAATAAACCCCTGGTTTCAAAGAAAAGATCTTGTCCTTATCAAAGTTTACTTCAAAGTGTTTGAAATGAAGTAATGAAAAGAGGATACGTTTTCTTCGTCAATCTTCACTTATTATAGTTTAATAAACATCTAATAAAACATTAATAATGAATGTTGAAACTATGTTTGTATAGATGTTAGAATACTGAATGAAGAGAAGGTTGAAATTAATAAAGAAGGCTGATGAAAAGATAGACAGAGAAAAATCCATTACTAGATTGATTATAGTCCTTATATCAAGTAGTTTAAGGATCTTCATTACCAATGCTAAATATAATTTATTATATGTGCAGGTTCCCACGACTCTGAGCTCAGCTGCCTTATTTACTGCTTACTTAATTTACGCAGCGGACATGTGGATTATGTTGCTATATAAATTTGTTAACCACACATTGTCTAAAAAGAGAACGATGCCAACGTAATTTGTGGATAATTAGAGCTAAAAAGAAGTTATTATAAACGGTCAAATTAGGAAAATGAATCACTGACTTACTGAATCATTGATATGGTGGCAGTTTAAAATCCTCAATATTCAAACAGTCGACGTTTGACCTAGTTTATTACAGAAGTGTTAAATATATATATTTTTGTAATTCATTCAGTGATTATAAACAAACGAAATCCAAAATTGTATCTGCTACATTTTTTTCTGGCGAGCAAATTATAATTCTTGACACAAAAATCTGATAGAAAAATAACACTTTGGTCATTTCCCTCTATACAAAACCAACGGCCCCACACTAATATCTACGAAAAATTTCCTACCACCTATCTGTACTTATTCGATCCTTGCCTCGTTCCCAATTTATACGTATACGACAAATCTGTACCTGTCTTTCTGACTACCACTTCCATTTTAAAATATATCCTACTTTATAATCAGGTGACACAATAGAAAAGCCCTTATGAAGATGCCTCAATCATTAGTTTCTTTGTATCGAGATGATCTATTTTCCAGCGATGACTACATCACCTCCCTAACAAAAGTAACTCGTATATCTTTTGTTCGTAATTGGCACAATAAATTGAAAAGGATTGGAAGTATTCTCCATCGTCAATGCGACACAATGATTAATGATTATCCTCAACTGAAAATGGTCTTTGCATACCTTCCTATTTTATCCTTCAGAAAAAAATTAAAAATCTTAAAAGATACCTTGATAAAATATGACATTCCCTATTCTCTACCAGCTTGGCATGTCAACATCCGGCTTGCCATACATGTAATATCATTATTGGCACAAATAAAATATATAACGACGTTTCTTGGTGATCATGTTTTACTTAATGAGAAAATTACTCTTCATCTACCACAATTTATGCTGTTAAATGCACAATACACACCTTGATTTATGTATGATACAGTACCCGTCAGTTACATCAAAGGATAAGCTTTCACAGATCTGACATTAGAGATGGCAACATTACCTGTGAACTTGTACGACACTTCAGAACTGGAAGGGATTGTAATTATAAGAAAGATTTCAAGGTACATGTATTGGAAAATAAATTAAACGTGGTCTAACTCCTTTTACTCCTCCATAGCCTATCCCAAGCCAGGTTGAGAAAGGAGGAGGGTTGGGCGTGGGACCAGTCACCTCACCCCATAAAAACTTCAGAACTACAGAAACAGCAAGAGGTGACCAATCTGGTCAAAATCAGAGGCGTTGAACAAGAATGGGAACATCTATAGGGACAGTTCAGACGATCTCTTTGCCTGCAGTGTCTCTTGATGTATCTATGACGAGTATGGAGCAAAGCTGCGAGGAACGTTATACCCCGAACTCTCATATCTTTTCCACCAAACACCAAACAAAGATTGAAACATGGAACATAAGGACCATGTATGACACTGGAAAGTTAGCGCAGGTAATAGGTGAAATGAAGAACTACGGACTATTAGTGTTAGGATTGAGTGAGATCAGATGGACAGGGCAAAGCAGACTGTCAGGCAAAGAAGTCGCATTGTTGTACTCCAGGGATGAAGAAGAACACGTGAGAGGGGTAGGACTTCTTCTTGATAAGGAAGCAACGACCGCATTAATTGGATGGGACTCGGTATCAGACAGGATTATAACAGCCAGACTGGATACAAAACATGCCAAAACTTCAATAGTAAAAGTTTATGCACCAACCGAGGTAGCTGGTGAGGAAAGCCAAGACGAATTCTACACTCAGCTGCAGGAGACCATGGACAATCTGCCGAATCATGATGTAAAAATAGTAATGGGTGACTGGAATGCACAAGTCAGGCCAGGTAAAAGAGGATTACCAAGCATAGTAGGACCTTTTGAATCAGCTACTAGCACCAATGACAAAGGAGAGAGAATAATAGAGTTCTGCAACGAAAACAATTTGCGAATTGGCAACACTTTCTTCAAACATAAGTCTATTCATAAATGGACATGGTAATCACCAGGCAATGCCAATTCAAATGCAGGCTACATTTGCTTGAGATTGGGTACGTCTCTCCAAGATGTGAGAGCGTTCAGAAAAGCAGATGTTTTCTCAGACCACCATTTGCTGGGTGGCAAAATCAGAATTAAGTTGAAGCGACTGAAGAAACAGGAAAGACCAAAGACCTTCGCAAAAGAAAAGCTTCTAAACCCTGAAGTGGCAGAGAGATTCAAGGAAGATCTATCAAATAGATTTGCCATCTTTCAAAGGGATGCAGACATTACAACGAAATGGACATCATTCAAAGAAGCCATCGCTGGAAATGCTACCAACTTGTTGGGATTCAGAAGAGGTACAAAAAAGGAGCAATGGATTTCACAAGAAATCTGGAAGCTAATAGATGAGCGGTGTGATAGAAAAACAGCAAGGGATCAAGCAAGAACAAGAGAACAGTCTAGCATCTCTCAGGAAAAATATAAAGAGATAGACAAAGCAGTAAAAAAAGGATGGAGGAAGAAAAAAAAAGGAATGGTTTGAAAGAAAAACAAAAGAAGCACAAGAAGCAGCAAAGCGAAATGATACATATGAGTTATTCAAAATAGCCAAGCAATTAGCAAAGAACAGCAACTCGCCAAATATGCCAGTGAAAGACAAAAATGGAAAGCCGCTGACTACTGAGGCTGAACAAAATGCAAGGTGGCCAGAGCTCTTCAAAAAAGTTCTAAACCAACAAGCTCCGATTAACCAAAATGACTGGCACAGCATGCTAAACCTTGAACCTTTACAAGTAGAGTTGGGACCCATCATAAGAGAGGAGGTTACAAGTGCGATCAAAAAGATTAAAAACAACAAAGCGCCTGGTTTAGATACAATAAGCAGGGAGCTGCTAAAAACATATGGAGAGGCCCTTAACAGTCTACTTCTTAAGTTTTTTTTAACCAGATTTAGACAGAAGATACGGTTCCGGAGGAATGGGGTAGAGGAGTAAGTGTCAAGCTGCCAAAGAAAGGTGATCTGTCAAACTGTAACAACTGGAGGGGCATTACTCGCTTATGCGTGACAGGAAAAGCCTTCAGCAGAATATTATTAAAACGACTCCTCGATGCCATAGACCATAGGTTGCGCGAAGACCAAGCAGGGTTCAGGGAAGGCAGGTCATGTTGTGAACTAATATTTGTGCTGAGAAACTTGGTTGAACAGAGTCTAGAGTTCGAATCACCACTAGTGCTGAACTTTGTTGACTTTTGGAAAGCTTTTGACAGCGTTCAAAAGGATTCCCTCTGGAAGATCATGGAATTTTATGGTATTCCAGATAAGTGTATGAAGATAACAAAGTCAATGTACCGTCACCCAACCTGTGGTGTTAGAACAGCTACAGGGACAGGGAAGTGTTCGAACTGCTGTCTGGCGTCAGACAAGGCTGCATCATGTTGCCGTTCCTCTTTTTCCTGTGCACCAACTTCGTTATGAAATGGCTGGAGACAACCATGGAATAACCTGAAAAAATAACAGCAAGTTAACTGATCTCGACTTGGCTGATGATATTGCGCTAGTGTCCAAAGACAGTGAAATCTGTCAAGAAATGACAAACAGGCTACACCATGAGAGAGCAAAGGTTTGGCTAACCATCAATGGGCAAAAGAGCAAAATAATGGTCATAAAGGAGGACAGAAGCCAACCGATATTAATCAACGGGAACCAACTAGAGACGGTGGAGGAATTCCCATACCTCGGCAGTACGATATCAAATACTGGAGAAATGGACACAGACATGAAAAACCGTCCAGGTCGAGCCAGTGCAGCCTTCAGGTCAATGACAAACATATGGAGATTAAATCAGATCAGCCTTATAATGAAGATTACTTTGTACACAGCGATAGTCGTCTCCACAGCGTTATATGCCAGTGAAACGTGGAAGAGCACGAAAAGAATCAGGAGCAAATTGGACAGCTTTCATCAAAGAAATTTGAGAAGGATTCTTGGAATTACATGATGAGATAGAATTACAAATGAAGAAATACTAAGAAGAAAAAGGCAAAGGCCGCTGCATTTGATGGTTGAAGAAAGGCGATGGAAGCTAGCAGGGCATACTCTCAGGTTGCCTACGGAGCGTCTCGCATGGGGCAGTCCATTTAAAATATGGCAAGCAACTCTTAAGGAAGACAGAGAGAAACGGGATGTGCAAATGCATGACACGCAAGCCTTGGCCAGAGACCGAACGCGTTGATGACATCTTGCTGCCCGATATCCCACCCAGGACAGGAGGCACTAAGGTAAGGTCTAAGGTTGCTGCTTTTGGGTATACAGGAAATAAATGGATTATAAGACTCTTTTCTAGTCGTTTTAGGTCTTAACTATACGTTATTAAATATGGGCAAGTTTATTTTATTTGTTTTAAATGATACAACAGCAGCAATTTATAAGCTGTCTCATGTTACGAAATTTTGTGTTCTGCAGTTTATTAGATCGTTATAACCGCTTATAATTATTTGACTGACGAAGTTGAAAATGGGAACGAAATATTTCAATGACAAGTCAATAAATACTCCACTCTTTTTCTTTGATGTTTTCCTTATTATTATTATTTTATATATATATATATATATATTTATATATATATATATATATATATATATATATATATATATATATATTTATATATATATATATATATATATATTTATATATATATATATATATATATATATATATATATATATATATATACGACAACGGACTACGAATTACAATAGAGGCAAACAAACAGACAGTTGACTTCCTCGACGTCACCCTAAACCTACGTAATGGCACCTACAAACCCTATACAAAACACGACACTACACCACAGTACGTTCATCGAGAAAGCAACCACCCACCAGTAACCATTAAAAACATACCAGACGACATCTACAGACGACTTTCATTACTTTCATCCGACAAAACAGCCTTTAAACAAGCAGCACCTCCATACCAAAAAGCACTAGACGACAGTGGGTACAAATACGAACTACACTATGAACCGACCCCAAATACCAGACGAAGAAACAGAAAACGAAAAGACATACTTTGGTACAACCCCCCATACAGCAAAAATGTCAGCACCAATATCGGGCACAGATTCATCACCCTAATCGACAAACACTTCCCTAAAGACCACATACTACGAAAAATCTTTAACCGAAACACCATCAAGATTAGTTACAGCTGTATGAACAACACAAAACAAATCATCGACATCCACAACAAGCGCACTCTTAACTCACAAAAGACAACCGACACCGATACAAACAGTACTAAGAACAAAAAAACATGCAACTGCCGACAAAACAACACATGCCCACTTGACGGTAACTGTCTACAAAAATCGGTTGTTTACCAAGCAACCGTTACACGCAAAGACAACAACACCACTGAAACATACATAGGACTGACAGAAAACGAATTCAAAACCAGGTACAGAAGTCACATCTCATCTTTTCGAAACAAAAAATACAGGAACTCGACGGAACTCAGTAAATACATTTGGACATTAACAGACGCAAATATAGACCATACAATATATTGGAGAATCCTTTCAACAAACCGACCCTACAATAACTCGAACAAAAGATGCAACCTTTGCATAAAAGAGAAATACCTCATTATTTACCGCCCACACTTAGCTACTCTGAACAAAAGAAACGAACTTGTATCTTCTTGCCGACATAGGAAAAAACTTTTGTTAATAAATACTTAAGCGTATCGAAAATATTTGTAAATAAGATATAAAGCGCACCTGGTTTATTTTTAGTTTTACATTTCCTGAAGAGTGAATAAAATCACGAAACAGGCTTGTCGAAATGGCTTGTGTAGTTTTTTGATTCTTTCCAACTTATCATATCTTATATTACGCTCTGCATTTATGTATTGAGCACTTTAATACGGATAACCGAATCGAAAGCTTTATATATATATATATATTTATATATATATATATATATATATAGATATATATATATATTTATATATATATATATATATATAGATATATATATATATATATATATACGGCATTTGATTAATTTAATCTTTCCTTCCTAGTAAACGGTTCCATCCGTACCAAATAGTAGTAAATTAGAATTCTTAACACGTTATGTAAAAGGTAGAGTTTACTATTTTTTATATAAATGAATATATTTTTGTGACATTATTATGTTTTATTCCAGACGAAGGTATTAAAAACCCTGTTTAGGTTTCTGTAGCTCAACATCAAGAATTAAAGCTGTCTTTTTGTTAATCCCTGGAATGTCCAAGTTCCCAATGCCATTTACCAGTAACAGTAAACAATATTCGATTGTCATCATTTTGCGTAAAAAAAAATGAAATAAAGTCAATTGGTCTTTCAGTAGATGGCAGCAGATTGTTCTGTGCAACACACACCACACTTTCTCTGTGCATATAGTAGCCACATATGACAATACTTAAATCAAGTTTGAATTCAAATTTATTAGCAGGTAATCTTCGGGCTATTTTACCTTCTGTAATATTTATTTTTATAGTTTTCACTCTATGATAAAGTGTTATAAAGTAGACCATCTGAAAGCGCTTGACATTTTTATATGATTGCTCGATTTCAAATGGAAAAAATTATTTCAAACTGATATTCCTAGGGTGCTTTTAGCGAAAACAAAATCGATGACGATATAAAGGAACTCGAAAAGAGATACGCGTTTATTATAGACTTCGAATCAGGCGTTGTTTCTGTCGCAAACGAAAGCTGGATTCACGCTACATAAAAAAAGTTTAATTTTGGTAGTAACGTCTCGGGGAAAATGTCTGAAAGGAAAAAATTGTTAGCGAAAAAGTAAAAATGCTTTGTGCAAAATATAGAAGACTTAATGGAGCTGGCTGGCCGCTGATGGATACAAAACGTAGACAAATGTTTATGGAATAGGTTCGGGGTGGGGGGGGGAGTAACTTACTGCTTGTTTCCCGAAAAATGATAATGCTAACAGAAAAAACCCTCTTTGGTGAAAAATACAGTAATCCTGCACAAAAAGACTTATCCCTTGCTAGCACTAATTGAATACATTGGATGAAACTATAATTTTTAACACGAAATGGAGTATTGATACGTGGAAGAACAAAAAAAAACCCGGTTCACATAATTGATAAAATAGCTATGTGCGTACTAAACTTTCGAAGATCACTGGACAAATTCTCATTCAAGCAAGATTTTGTTATTAATACATGGTCTCTAATAGAAAAATTAGTTAGCCCGAAAGGCGAGATATTACATTACAAACAACCAGCTATGAGAAGACCCATGAATCTGTTAGCTTATCCCCTTAAGTTAACAAGGAAGGAAACAAATTTAAACCTTTTATTGTATTTTCTGGTGTAAAACATGACTATAAATCGTTAAACGACAAGTTGAAACACAAATGCCTACTTAAAACGGTTAAATGAATAATCAGCTAATCATCTAATGGTCTAATTCGCTCGTTGGTATGTTTCCTTGCCACGTTGGTTGCTTGCATGCGATTCGTTTAAAGCACACATGACTGCCGAGTTTCAAGCAATAAAAAAAATCTACCAACACAGAGGATATTGAGCCAAGTAGACGCTCTAAGTATAAGGAGACAACTAATGTAGTGTGGAATAAACAGTTTTCAGCATTTATTACACATAATTATAAAAAGCGGTTGGGTACAGAAGTAAACGAATACACAAAAGCTGTTCCGAGACGAAAATTTGCAGATTAGCTTATCGCACATTACGGTTTCTGACGTGCATGATGCCAGTGATCCACAAAATTTGATAGACGCTGACGTGGCGGAAAACTTTACATAGGTTTGTACTATATTATTGTTGTGGAATTCTATTGTTTATTTTTAAAATGTTCACAAACATGTTTGTAGATGTTTTTGGTTTGTTGTTCATAATGAACATGGTAGCACAAAATTAAAAATTAATACGTGATTCCTAATTAACATCCTTACGTAACTCACCACCCAAAAATGTTATAAAATTAAAAAAATTAAATTAATGCGCCGGCGTTAAATAAATCAAATACAATATATATATGAGAGACAGGCAGAGATAATAGATGGTCAAATTATAGATAGGTACATGTAGATAGATAGATAGATAGATAGATAGATAGATAGATAGATAGATAGATAGATAGATAGACAGATAGATAGATAAATAGATAGACAGATAGATAGATAAATAGATAGAGAGACAGATAGATAGATAGATATATATATAGGTAGGTAGGTAGATAGATAGATAGATAGATAGATAGATAGATAGATAGATTGATTGATTGATTGATAGATAGAAAGAAAAAGAAAGAAAAAAGAACAAAAGAAGAAAGAAAGAAAGGTCTATGATAGATTTAGAGAGAGATGACCCCAATAGCTACCAACTTATAAAGCGTTTCCGAAGAGATAAATAAGGAAACAGAAATGTTTTATTGCACACCTTCATTAGATTGAACATTAGCATAGTCATATGTTTCAAAATATTAATATTAGATGTGAAATTATGGATGCATAAATAAAGTATTAAATATTTATAGTTTTCGTCAAGTTCATCCTTATTCACACGATTTCTTACAAGAATACCATCAATTCTGCCAAGTCCCAATATTCCTAAAAATGTTTAAATTTGAGCCTTAATATATTCTTCAAATATTCTTACATGACATTTGGTAGGTATGAATTTTGGGTGGTTGTTGAAAAAAACCCCAAACAAACTATAATACAAATTTTCATGACAAGATAGATGATTAAATTGAATCATTACAAGAAGGAATATTAAGTTTAAAAGTTTGTTTGAATTTGAATTGAAAATAGGCAACTGGAAATTTGGAGTTTTTTTAACATGAATGTTGAGGCTGAGCTAGATTCCTATTTTTTTCTTAATTTTCAAATCATCTGAGTGTTCTTCTTCTTCTTTGTCTTTCGGCTATATCCCATTAGGGCTCGCCACAGCGGATTAGCCGTCTCCAGCCTATTCTGTATACACGTCAAATCAACATCCCATCTGAGTGTTAACATACCAAAAACTATATTCTTTTAAAAGACGGTGTTCTTAATAACGCAACTTTCAAGACAGTGGGGTTTGAGCAATCACGGTGTTTGATTCAACCATGAAACAAGAAGTATCTGAAACTCTTTCTCTTCTCGAATCAATTTTCTTTTTCTTTATTTCATTTTACTGTATAATTTGTAAAAACCAGCTGAGTCATTCTGAGCATTAATAGAAAGAGACCAAATTGGTTTGTCCACGGAAATAGAAAGAAACAAAGTTATGTGGGCCTTTTCCAAGCACTTAAGGGTAAAGGGCCATCTTGGTCACTACCTGAAAGGTTGAAAGACTATATGCGAAATGACACCAGACCTAGCCAAAGGAAGCACAGTGGCAAACTATCCCACAATGTTGTTGTTTGACCTCCTTTGTCCAAGAAAAAGAACAAAGCCTCTCACACCAATCCTTGTTTCTTTGTACTATGTGTACATTCTTAAGCCAATATCTGGTGGAGTTGATAAGGTTGACATTTGCTAACAATCGTACAAATTTCGATAAAATCATGAAGCTTGGCAAAAGTACACAATTTAATACGCCTAGCAAGATAGGATACAGATCCTCTTGAAGTAGCGACATCGTTCTATTTTAGACTGGGATCCTCGGACACAGTCCTCAAAGCACGTTTTAATAGAAACTTTCCTAGAGTTAATCCTATAGCTACTAAGCTTGGTAACAACACAAAATTGGATGTGCTGAGGAAAAGAAAGGCAGTTTCCTCAACCCACAAGAAAGCAATGCTATATTTGTGAATTTTAAATGCATATAATCTTGGTCAGACCTCAAAGCACCTTATTATGATGCTTTTGTACAATTAGCTCTTAGCCAAAAACATATGGTAAACCTGCATAGGTCGAAAAATAGATAAGACCTGCTCTTTTGATGTCGCTGCAAAGTAAATATTTTAGCCATTTTAGTCATAAGTAGAAATATTTCATTTCAATTTAAATATATTTTAATACAGAATTAAAGTAATAGATTTCTCATACGAGGACTGTCATTTCAGATTAAAATTTAACTACTAAGTGGTCTCGAAGAATGCTCGAGGAAGTTCTAACAAAATAACTATTGACTTGGAATTGCTTTAACATTCTAACTCAGACGATTTAGATACCTACTTAACATTTCATGACTTTAATACTAAAACAACCCCGAAAATTAGTTGATGCCAAAGATAATTTTAGAGCAACACGAAACACTTTTATTTAGAGAAGATAATGGAATCGATATTTGCTTTGTCAATCCTATAACAGTAAAAAACTTATCTTCCACATTAGTACAAAAAGATAGGTATGTAGAATTTAATAGTCTAATCATTGACAACGCAACTTGTGCTGAATTTGAAGACGTCCTATTTTATCTAGGATCTACAATGTTGCGAGAAAATGGCAAAGACGGGTTCAAGACAATTGAACAAAGATTAGAAGTATCACAAGTCATGTTCAAGTACCTTTGATATCTATTACGCAAACAAAAGATTATTATTCAGTGAAAATCACATTGAAATAACTTTATAGAACACTGTTTCAGAGAGAAGACTCTAGACTTTGCTTCCTTAAGAGATCTCAAAATTGAAAGAGTACTTGTTTGAAGAAAATCTTCAACTTTTTAACTAAACGAAAACGTAAACAAGGAATAAAAGGAATAAAACAGATTTATGGCAAAGTTAAGCCAAAGTGATATGCATGGTAGCAAAAGTAACAATGTACAAGCAAAAGTATCTTGTTAGTTTCTACAAGGCTCAACCAAGTTGGTTGGCTGGTTAGTTTTGTTTCAAACATGATAAAGGATTGGCAATTATGAATCTCCAAGCCATCCTATCATTGCAGACATGAATGAGTTCATTGAAACTACGGCTATTGTTATTATTCCAGTTATTTAGAGAATGTAAAATGTCTTTATCTGTCTCCCCCTGGCTCTCCTGCCCTCCATTTCTCACGACAATACAAGACGTTCTAGATGAGACTATCTCATAATGTGTCCGGGGAATTGTATTTATCTTTGCCCTATTGCTTTTATGAGTGACCAGTTTGTGTTGGCCAAGGCAGACTTCCTCTTTTGATATATGTTCTGTCCACGATATCCCAAGGATTCTCTTCAGAAAGCACCTTCAGCTGCTTCCAGTTTTGATTGAGTTATTTTGCTGATGTTCCAACGCTCACAGCCATATGTTAGTACTGACCAGATGTATGTTTTTCAAACTCTTTTCTTGGTGTCCATAGTGATGTTTCTATTGCTGAGAGTGTTGTGGTAGCTTGGGAAGGAGTCTTGCTGGTGCTATTCTTTTCGTGATCTTATTTTTGCATTTCCAGTTGGATGTGATGATAAAACTCAAGCATATAAAACTCTGAACCTGTTTCACTAGCATCCCTTTGTTAATGGTTTGGCTTATAGATGGTTCTTTCTTAATACAGCTTTTTCAGATGTTTTCCATATGCTGAGATCCGAGCCCAATTCACTTTTTTGGGCAACCATTTTAAGAATGTTTTAGAGTTTTTGCTTTGAGTCCACAATCAAAACAGTGACATCGACCTATCGCAAATTGTTGATGTTTTATCCAGTTATTTTTATTCCACTCAAGTTTTCAAAGTTTCTCAGGGTGAACTACTATATAGATTAAAAAGGTCTGGTAAGACAAAATAGCCTTGTCTTACACCTCGGATAGGACGGAATTTGGTGTATTCATCGTCAATCCTGATGGCAGTCTCTTGTTCCTAGTACAGGTTTCGTAGTACTATCAAATCTTTCCCATCAATGTTCAGAGACTGGAATATCTGAAATAATTTTTCACATTAAACCCTGTCAAAGGCTTCCAAGTAGTGTATGAAGCAGAGGAAGAAGTCTGTCTCCACTTCAATTAAGCTTTTCATGATAGAAGTCAATGTAAAGATGGTATTTCTTGTTCTTTTGTCTTTAACAAAAGCGAATTGTGTAAGTGATATTCCCGGTTTGATTTTGGATCGTATGCGGAGCATTAGGATTCTGAGGACCAATATGGATCTTGAGGCTGGTTGTGCGGTGCAGGAAGCATTCTATTGCTCCTGGTTTCTTTTGAAAGGACAATAAAAATGGATTTGAAGAGACCTGATAAAATTTCTTCTGTGTCATTGATGGTGTGCAAAATTTTGGTGATTTCTTTCAGCCCTCAGTACTAAAGAACCTCCAAACTTTCAACTGATACCTTGTCTGGACCGACGCCCTTGCCCTTTTTCATCTTCTTCATTCCTTGGTTGACCTCGTCTTCTATAATTGGCAGACTATCCATCATTTTATCTACTTTTGCTTTTTCTCCTTTTTGAATCAAAGAACCATTCTTCGATTTATTCGAACCATCTCTTTAGGATATCCTGCCTGGCCATCAAGACAGTGCCATCAGGGACTTTGATACATCCTGCCTGTGTACAGGTCATCCTCCTTCCTGATAGTTCTCTGACTTTCTAGTGCTTGTACAAAGTTACAGAATAAAATATAGCAAAATTTAAAAGATAGGATCTTCTATCTGCAGAATAATTTCTTTTTAAATCAACTCGTATTAGGAATGAATTTAAAAGATAAAACAATTATTCTGTTTTCCATAGGTGTAACTTAAACAAACTGTTTAATCAACAGTCACGAGGAAGCAAACCTGATTTACAACACAACGCTTAAATATTTCATACTGCTAAGCATTCCGAAAGAGAAGAGAACAGGTCATAAAGTTATCCTTACCTTTAGACTATATCATGGTATAGCTTTTCTGTATGTATGTTCGAATACCGAAGAAGATAGTGTGTGTCTCGTGCGAGCTGCTTATATGCAAAGTATAACTATATTTAAAGGATTCTCTGTCTCTGAGTTTAGTGGCTCTTTCACTAAAGAATGTTCTTTCACTAAAGAAAACTAAAGCATTCCTCCTCCAAAGTCATTACTTGCATCTATTCAGATGACTCCAGAGGATATAAGCACAAAGAAAGAAAACAATTATATTTTTAATGATATGAATGAAGCTTCATTCTCCCTTTGGTCTTTTAATGTTCCATGTTATTCAATGAAAATCCTTGCAAAGACTTCGAAACGTGTTAACACAAAAACAAAAGTTGATGGTAACCGTAGATCAAGCTGTGTATGCAAGGTTAGTAAGGGCACCCCAACCTTCAAAGAGAAGAGAAAACCATTGTCATTATTGCTAAATTGTGTTCTTAAATGGTTATGACAACAATGATTATAGTCGGGGTGGAATGCAGTGAACATACAGGCATTTTTGTTGCAGAGGACAAAATGTAACGCATTGTTGGTATGTTGATCAAATTTTGTTGCGGCATCACATCATCAGATACGATTTGGTGGGTGAATAACTGAAAAAAAGCAAAATGTTCTCCCTTCGATTACTGGGACACAGTTATGGAACTTCAAGTAATAATTCGTCTGGTTATAATGCGTATCACAGAAGCCAACTCCAAACTGTATCATGAATGTCTTCAGAAACACATCTTGGATGTTTATCATGAATCACAAATACAGATCAAGGTAGGTGGTTCCATGTATTCGCTAAACATGAAGTGAGCTTAAGGTTCTTCATCCAAATGTTTACACTGAGCTTATGAATGGACAATTAGTCATCTAAAAGAGAAAGAAAAAGTTTTGTTAAATCCAAAAAGTCTAAAGAATTGTGATAAAAGAGCTACACAAAGATTCTGTCAGAAGTATGAAATTAATTTTTACAAGTGAAGAAGCTGTTGTTTTAATCTTATTTAATTAAACAGCTCTTTAACGCACAAAAAATATTATTTCCTCTTCTGAAAAGAACTGTCAGCAGAAAACAAAGTTGAAATACAAATATTGATATTCGAGAATAGTATTCCAGGTGGCTTCATTTCTTCACAAACGTGTGCCTGTCCATTTAGAATAATGAAGTTACATTGAAGTTTCAGACTGGTTTGGACAGGACTTAAAACAGATTTCACAAATTTTCTCCTAACAAAATTGTCTCTATTAAAACACAGCTGAGGCTTTTTATTAACAGCCGTATCTTTCTTTAGGCATGCCATAGCTGGAGGAAAAATTCGATTAAATAACAAGACATATATTTTGCATTAATCATTTATTATTCAGCTCGGTGTGTTGTAAAGCTCACACAACATTATTTTGTTAACCAAATCTCAATCTGCGTGTCACTTTTAACACTTGTCAAGCTTAGGGTTACTAGGCTTTCCAGTTAGGTAAGCTTAGACAAATCTACATTTTCTCATAAGTAATTGTTTCAGCACAAAACTTCATATTTCTTTATGAAAGTGTTAAAGAGTAAAATAAACAAAGATATTAGGGTCAGTCAAAGAAAAAGTGTAGCGAAAAATACAAACTTTCTTTCAAATTCCCCAAGTGTAAATTCTTGAAATTTTCTAAAAATATGTTGCTTTATTTCGATTCTACTTTGCCTTTTGCCCAACAAGTTTCCTTCCATTTCAATTTCAGATTTAATAATCATAGAACAATAATCTAAATGATGTAATCCAAAGTTTATTGCTTCAAGTGACCTCAAAATACACAAAAACTTTTCTTGGACAGATGTTTTTCAGTTCTTCCCTATGCTTTAGCTCGCAGCAACAAGGTCTGGCTTCTTCACCGTTTGACGTTCTATAACTTTTCCTAGAGATTCTACGTCTTCTTTTCCTTCCTGCTACTTCATTGTTCTGGTGTGGCCATAGTGAATCTTCTTTTTCCACATTGCTATTTCTTGTTCTTCTTCTGGTTCTACTTCTACTCACCTCAAGTCCTCCTTCACACTGTTTAGCCATCTTTTCCTTTATCTCCTTCTCTGTCTGGTTCTGTGTACTTCCATTCCTTTCACGGTCTTTTCTACAAAGCTATAATCTCACCTCTGCACAGAAATTAATTTCCTTAACTTTGACAAATTCCAAATTTGATAAAAATGACATTTCTCTTCAGTTGATAAATTTTTTGCATTTTTGATATCGTATCACCACTAACAGCAAGTTTAGATCAGAATTTTAACAGTGGGACAATTTAACAATTGCAATTTTCTTTTATTGAGCATAACAATTGTCCTAGATGTTTTTATGTTAATGGTATTTGTCCCGGTGGGTTCACTCCAAAATTAAAACTGGTATTCATTCTAACTCCCACTGTTTAATGAAAGTACTCTTTCATTGACATTCCACTTTAACTTTGCAAGTGCAAGTGTCTTTTACAAGTTATATGCTACTAGCTAGATAAATCTCGTCTGACGTATTTTCTATAAAAGACCCTTCTTTCCCAATTCTCTGACTTTGGGGCAAAAACAACCCCTTTCTAAACATCCTAGGTTCTAGGGTTGACACAAATTTACATCTCTTCCTCAGTGCATTCAGAAACAATATCTACCACTTTTGAAATAGGAGTGAACACCCTGGGATATTTCCTCTGGTCTATATTTAATGTTTATTAATTGTTAACAAATAAAACCTAAAAGACTTCTCGCCACTTCTTTAATTGTTTTCCAGCTAAAATAACTTTTCAAAAATCAAAGCTGTTAATGAGATAATTTGAAAAAACCTAGAACTCAGTGACCACTGATTTTGAAACCATAGAAAACGCTGTCTACTTACAGGCACCACAACCACTAGTAGAATACATTTTAAGAAACGAATACATAGTACTTTTGAAAGCCTTAGAATTTACTAATATGGTATTGCGAGTTAATAATTAAATAATGATAACGCAAATGGGTAGAAAAACAATAATTTTTATTGGAAGAATTTTTTGGAAGTGAAAAGAAATAGATGGTGAGAATGGAAGTTGTAAACATAAGGTTAGAAAACAAAGCACATTCTGGCTTATCATTAGGCTTTTTATAGCCAAAGCAGAGTGATAAAACTAATACTATTGTTGTTGTCATTAGGATCGTTAAGGCCAATGCAAAGTGATAAAAATGACATTGTTGTTGAAAAATATATATTATTTTTAGTTTTGTTACTATATTTTTTTATCATCACTATTATCATTGTGGTAGTCTTTTCTCAATTTAATTTACTCAAAAGATTTCCTATTTTCCTTTCTGTGCCAAGTAAGTGAAGTTTTTGTAGCGGTGTGGCTGTCATATTTAAAGCCAGTTTTCCAATACATATACTTATAAAAAGTCGTCTTTCCTAATGTTACAGGTAATTTTAATACCGGTGTAATCTCCACTTTTTAATGTTCCAAATTCTTTAAGGTTTATTCCTGAGATAATTCTAATAACGAAGATTTTTTCTTTTTTTTTTATCTAAAACCAGGTATTAGATGACAATGATGAATCAATAAATTGGCATCTTTTGTTGTTGTTTTTAATCAGCTTTCTTTACGACCTTTATAACTATCATCATCATTGATAATAATAATTTTTACACTTGTTTTCATTTTTGTTTTTTGTATTTAAAGTACCATATTAAACTTTCCAGCCAATGGTACTTTACATTGGCTTGCCTGATTACAAAAAGAAAGAGTTAAATGAAGCATCCGTCGTACAAAACCTGAATATCGAAAATAAAATCACTTTTATTTTTGGTTAACGCTTTATCTCTGGCACTCCAATGGACAAAGACGCCAGAGTGAAAAAAGGCAAGGCGATTGAGTATTTTTAATCAGCTTTCACTTACCCACCGGGGCGAAATACATTCAAAAACCTTCTTGGAAATCACAGAAACGACGAGATCAATTTCTTGGATAGTTAGAAAGAACAGCTTGGAAGTGAGAGCCATTTGTTACTGACCAGTCAAGAAAACCTAACTGATCCGCATCCAGGTGCCACTATGTGGAGGTTGGCCTTCGTTGACGCCCCTCAACACGTAAGGATGCCCGCTTATTGTTCCACTGTCTTTCTTGGAGTTTTCTATGATCAATGCTTGTCTTTCCCATTCTGTAGGTTATCTCACTGTCCAAACGTACGTTTCTGTGATGGTGCTACAGAGATACACAAAGTCCTCTTGACATCTTGAGAGGCTCCCCCTCCCTCTACCTTTATATCTGATGGTTGTACGTCTGCGTTGGTGTTTTGGGACAGGGTGTTATAAACACATGATTTTCCTGATATTAATCTTCACATTGAAGTAAGTGATAGCCTGGGCAAACTGATTGAATTGAGCCAAGACGGGTAAAAGTTGGATCTTTAACGAGTCTCTTGAACTCAATTTTGTCCAAAAAGAGATATTCAGTTAACAAAGGGTGGTCATTTAAATCGATGCCTAAAACTCCATTCTCCTTGTCTGGCGAGAGAAAAGCAACTTTTTTTCTGAGAAGATAACCAAAACCCATTTGAATTCCTGAATATTTATTCCCATGATATAAATAAACTGTCCTTAAGTTTAACAGGTGACCTCAGTGAATAACCATAAATCCCTTTTGACAAAACAGGTAATGTCCAATGTTATCATCAAACCATTACCTTTGAACAGTGGTACAATAATTCAACTTTTTTTTTCTTGTTTTAGTGCGTCGCTATTTTTGGGGCTATGCTAGTAAATTCTCTTCGCTTCTGGGCCTTCTGAATAAGATCAAGTACAGAGCCCTGGTCAGGTATTCAGTTACAGAGCCCAACCATGCAGAACAGGTGGTCCTGAAATGTTTGACCACTGACTCTAGATTAACCCTAGAGGAAAGACCTTCCTAGGTAGGGTCCTGGAGAGGGATCCATGTCTTTTGCATTTTATGGTCTCGCTTGCTTTCCCTCTCCCCCCTTTTCTTGATCTGTTGGTTCCTTTCTGGTCTTTTATAGATGGAAGCTGTGAAAGACAGAAATAGGCCCACTGTTCACCAGGGATACCATCCATGGAAGACGTAGTAAATTGTCTTGAGCGATTTCCAGCTGGGTATACATCATTCATCCAAAGTTTCACCTTTTAAATGAAATAATCCTGCTATTGTTAATTCAATTTATGGTCTGATATGAGCACTTCAAAATTGTCATTTCCATTTTGCTTTCACATCAAGTTTAATCAATGGAATCATCATCTATCCCATTGCAAGGTCCATAGAAAAGCAAAAAAGAAAGTTAACCTTAATTTGGTTGTGCCCTTTTGGCAGATAGCAAATTAGGGTACTTTTATACTTTCTCTTTCTTTTTTTACCTTCCTTCTTCTTTCGTATGACTTATCTACCATTCCATCATCTGGAGCCATTGCTGTAGCTCATCACTCAGTGGGTGCTCTCTCAGCGCTCTGGCGCCACCAGGTGGTTTGAAGGTGGCACAGTCATTGATTATGTGTTTTGGGGTTTTTTTACCTCTAAATATAGCTAATACACAGAAAAAAATGCGTAGAATACAGTAGTTATTTTGTTAATACACGCCATTACAACGTCATTTGCTTTAGCTTGCCACTGAGCAAGAAGGAAAGCCTATCAGTATGAACTTTGCATATCATTTAATTTGGTCTTCAAGTTTCATTTTGAGTAACCCTTTTATCTTACTTGTGTCATTGCTGTGAAATTTCTCCTACATTTTTAAAATGTTTTTTCCAGTTGTAGCAAAATTGATCTAGGTCATTGCGAGATACATGTCTTGAAGCCATTCAACCTACAGCAATCTTAGTTGGAGGGATTGAAAATAAAGGAGTTAGCAATGAATAGAGCAATTATAATGAATATCAACAAAATTATTATTGCTTGTTTTCTCTTATCTTCGTCACCACTACAAATAAATAAACAATGAATTTCGAATCGTTCATGCAGTTAATATGAAAGCCACTATTCCTTGTTTTTACCCTCACAAGACAAATGTTCACATGAAGCATGGTCACAACTTTAATAAACAAAGAAACATTTGCTAACAAGAAAAATTACTTTGTCAACATAAAATAAAGAATTACAGCGGTGTCTTCACACTTTGTGCATAGACTTTATTAAAGAACGGAGAACATTAGAAATTGTTCTTATTGCTATCGAACATCGCACGCAAGTAAAATAATGTGTTTGTAAGACGTTTTGTCAGAAGTGTTATTTACATGTATTTTAATTTTTAAGCTACTTGTTTATAATTGTTATTGTAATGTGTAATGTGAGTATTTGTCTTGTGTGCAAATGGCTAAGTTTCCTGTTACGTTCTGAGCATTCGTCATGTAAGCAGTTAGTTGTCATGGAGTCCATTCCAAGACATTTCCCCCCTAATGTTCACAGAACACCTTACCTTCTTAGCTCTTTTTCTTGTATCAAATCAAATCTTTTTTAAACTGTGAAAAATGTAAAGGTTACCAAAAGGACTCACTGTAAAATCCCTCAAAGGTTTCAATCCTTCAATAACAACATTTAGATTTGATTTGATTATAAATTTTCTTTAGATTTTAATTTAAGAGAATGTATCCACTTTTTGTTAAAAAATGGATATCTTTACTTTTTTACTCTGGTGTTTTCATAACCTCTTTGAATAATATTCAGTTTTGATGGGTAAAATAAGAAATGAAGACTAGAAAAACGGGGGGGAAGCTTTAACTTGAATGAAGCACTGGATGTTTTGGAAAATTTGAAAGTTTCCTCTGACAAATTTGATATAAAAATAACAAATTCTAAACTGCAAAGAGTTTCATTGAGTCACCTATAAATTCAAACATTAAAAACAGTACTATCAACTCTGGAGATAATAATTAGCTAACAAGGATGCAAGCACCTTGAATGGTGAACATCTCTTAAACGCTTCTGTAATAAAAATTAAGCAACTATCTGGTAAAGAAATTATGGAAGATAGCGAAGGCAAGAGTAGTGATTATGTAATTATAAGAACTCTAAAAAAAACAAAAAAAAAAGGAATAGATCATTCAAAAAATAAATAACAGTCAGTTTTGATCCACGACCCCCTTTTTGCAACGCTCTGTAATGAGCATAGATTACACCCTAAATCTTAAAGTCAACTTTTGTTCACACAGCTCCTTAGACACACAACCTGACCTGCTTATGTATCAGATTAAGTTTATCCACACTATAAAAAAATGAAATGAAATCTGAATATATAAATGAAATATTTTCAGATAAATAATAAATAAAAGAAATTGTGGTATAACATTAAACGAAATTTAAAATGCATCAAATTGAATTCCAGGTTTTGTGAAACTGATAAGTAAGTAAAAGGTATATCGAGTTTGGGTTCTATGGGCGATCTATGTCCTATCTTTTCTTACTTCATCGCTCCTTGCAGGCTTAAGATGCCCAAAAACTAGTGTCGCTTGCTACACTTTTCTATCCTCATTTTGACTGTATTTAATGGGTTTTCTCTCTGAACTTTGGTGGCAATGATTAAACCCACCAGTTCATGTTGGACAGGATATTAAATTGGGCAGTTAATTGTGGGTTTGAATGTTCTATTTTTTGTTTTGTTGTTTTATTTTGTTTTCTCTACTCTTGGTAAAATCTCGTAACCAAATGAAATATTTGAAAAGTAACCTCTGGGATTCTTGAAGCAGCTAATGAAGTCTTCTTATTCCAGAATAAACCTCATTCCAGCTTGATGTCTAATAAAACATATACGATTGCCAAGCTTGAAGCATGACGTTTAGTAAAGAAAGCACCGATTAAAATAAATTGAGAAATATATTAATTCCAACAGTATCTTCCCCCTTAACCAACCAAAATCATTAAACCAACAAACGACTGAAAAACAAAACAAGAGACATCAGTTAATGATGGTAGTGTCTTGTCCACCAAAGAAAGCATTCCTGAAAGCTGGATAGAAAATGTTTGAAGAGATATAAAGATTGGAGACCCCTTAAAGAGAACAGTAGTAGGGCGTCCAAGAAGGCAACCTCCGTGTGGTGACGCCTGGATACTGATTAGCTAGGTTATCCTGACTGGTTGGTAACGAATAGCCTTCATTTCAAACTGTTTCTTCCGTACCATGGAAAAAATCGATCTCGTCGTTCATGTGATTTCGAATCTGGTTCGTCGTCGATTTGGAGAATTTTTTTTGAACTTGTGCCGCCCCTGTTGGTAAGTGAAAGTTTTTTGTTTCTGGTTTCTTTCCAAACCGATCTGCCTTTTGGCGGTGAGGGGAGGTTTGTTTCCCGTTTCATGAGGCCAAATCGAACTCACCGGGGTGGTCTTCAAATCTACCTCCAGCAGCTTACACACACACACAGAACAGTAGTAACTCTTTTTACTGCTTATGATGTAACATCTTANAAATTTTTTGAACTTGTGCCGCCCCTGTTGGTAAGTGAAAGTTTTTTGTTTCTGGTTTCTTTCCAAACCGATCTGCCTTTTGGCGGTGAGGGGAGGTTTGTTTCCCGTTTCATGAGGCCAAATCGAACTCACCGGGGTGGTCTTCAAATCTACCTCCAGCAGCTTACACACACACACAGAACAGTAGTAACTCTTTTTACTGCTTATGATGTAACATCTTAATAGTTGGAAGTTGGATTGACCGGTATTGCTCCATAAATGCTCTTGTTGTGGTAATTTACAAGAAAAACAGCAGAGTTGAATGTGGGAATTACCACTCAATCAGTTTCCTTAGCCATATCAACTTAGCTTTCATTTCAACTAGAGTCAAGAACGGCTTGTAAGCTTCATTTCTTAACTTTCAGACAGCATACCATCTAAGACCTGGAATCATCGAACAGATTATAGCCACTGAAAAAATAATCAAAATATGAAATGATATCAGCAATTCTGTTCACATAACCTTCGTCGACTTCAGCAAGGCATTTTACAGCATTTTACCAGATGCCATGGAAAGTTCTCGGAAAGATCAGTATAAATAAGAAATAAATAACTCTAAAAAGTCGACATATCACAATTCAACCGCAACTGTCGAAAGAGATATTAGAATTTGAAGACCTGTTAAGGATTTGAAAGGAGTTAAACAAGGTGATGTCATTTCTGCTTTGCTATTTTTTATTGTCGAAGCTGAAGCAATCTTAAAAACAGAATCCGACTGTAAATCAGGGGGGGTTTATTGGAGGCAAACGTCTGGCTAATTTCATCGAATGTTGATGATATTGCAGTCATTAATAGATATCAAATTGAACTCAAATTTTCGTCGACCTTCCAATTAAGTACTCCTTTGAATTAGGAATCCTGATCAATGTTTCAAAGACAGACTGCAGGATAACTTTCCAAAATACCAACTTTGATCTCGTTATTAATGGCAAACAAAGAAAGTAAATTGATATGTTTATTTATCTTGGCCATACGTTGTCTGCTAGGAACAATGGAACAGCAGTTGTCAAACACAGAATCGGCGAAAAATGGGCTGCTTTCGACAAGAAAATTGCTGCTGCTAACAACACAACAGTTTTGCATTACATCAAAGGCAAAGTGTACAATACTTATGTTCTTTCTGTTGTCAGTTGGACAATCAAGCTATATCAGAAGATTGGGTACTCTCAAGAATATTTAGAAGGCATGATAAAAGCTAAGCTGATCAAACGCGGTGGCTCATACTAACGAAAGGCAAGATAACATCTATGCATGGACTCAGTTAACTCTTGTAGAACTCAAATTAGCCACCAAAACTGTTGTCGTTGAAAAATACTGTCCCTTATCTGAGCTAAATCTGCCGCAAGCGGAGGTAGCGAACCATGATGATAGTGGATTTTGGTCAGGTTTACCATTTACAGTCATCACCTTTTTCCCTATTAAAAATTTATAAAGCAACAAAGAACATATTAGTTATGGCAGCTCACCTGATTTGGTTGCAAGCAGATTTGCTGGAGATCCTGTAAACTGAAGGAAGAAAACATAAAATATTGGGCTTGTGGCAATATTTTCAATCGGATTAAGAGATTTTTTTCTGTTTTAAGTACCTCTTTACAAATTTACGTACAGGATTAAGACATTGTTCGAATTTCCTTGATACCCTGCAGTAAAAATACTGCAGTTAAAACTTGCAAGTAAATTTCTTGAGCCTTGCTGTCACTCATACCTACTGTTAGGGGTTTTATCAGCAATATTGAATGGAAAATGAGTAATTGGAATTAGAATTCTTGTTCTGCACATTTTGTTCTACGTAGGCGTGAGTAGGTTCAGAAAATTATTCTTTGCCAATAAATCCCTGCTTAAGGTTAAGACGGCGACATAGCAGTCAAACAGAGAATATTCTGTAAACGTGTTATTTATTTCTGAGATCGGAGCATGCAGATTTAAAAAGACTGCAAAATTTTGTAAGCAATATTTTTCCTCTGTTTTGTTTGAACTTTGAAGCAAGCTCCTTTTTAGAATCCAGTTTTCTTAACACAATAAGCAAAAATTCCTATCCCAGGAATATATTACAATAATAATAATAATAATAATAAAGTATACAAAGTATTTTAACAAACTATAAGAAAAAGGAAAAAAGAAAAAGAAAGAAAAGAAAAATTAAAATGTAGTCTTTCTAAAAATTATTTAAAATTAGTATAAATGTCATTTTTATTAACATATACATTTAAAACAGTTTAAAATTGTGACTTCAACTTGTTCCGAAAGTCAGATAGGGAGTCCAACTGCCTGGTCTCCACAAAAAAGGAGATGAAAAGTCTCACGCTCATGAAGAAGAAGGAAGATCTCGTGCTCTCCAATCTGACTTTCGCAACAATTAGTAGAGACCCTTGATTTCTTGTTCGAGTTGTGTTGAAAAAAAAAACATTCTAAAATTGTCACACACTTTAATACAAGCATGTTTTCGTACAAGTCCTTGTAAATCATAAATTCTTAAATTTTTGTTTTCTTCTTTATTTTGGATTATGACATTTGTTCTTCTGTGATGGATTCACGTTTTTGCTCTTGTGTCGAGGTAAATTTCAGATTTGAGATGAAATTGAACAGAAATAACGAAAAGATCATGCTTCACACTGAGAAAGCTGTTGTAGTTATCAAATGCATCTGTAGTTTTGAAAGTAGTCGTAAACGTGATGTAATTTTCTTGCATGTTCCGTTAAACTGATCTTGTAGTTTGACATTTTGATCTAGCTGTGTCCCTAAGTATTTGTACTTTGTGGTGTTGTTGATTATTACAAAGTTGTAGCTTAGGTTCAGTCTTTCACATTTAGCCAGTTTACGAGCAGAACCAAACAGCATGGTTTCGGTTTTTTCTTCTTGAAATTTATAATAAGATCGCTTTCAGCTAAATACGTGTGGAGATATTGAATGTCACTACTCAGTTTCGCTTCGACGTCATACTTATTTTCCCCTGATGCGTTGGTAACAGTGTCATCTGCAAATATTACTAAACTGCAGTGGGGTATTGAGTCTTCTATATCGCTGAAGTACAGAAGGAACAGCGAGGGTCCCAAAATGGACGCTTGTGGTACTCCGTAGTACAAGGGTTGAGGTTGGGATTTCTCACAACTGTATTGGACGATTTGCTTTCGGTTAGATAGATACTGTTTGAACCAAATTAATTCCTTATCTGGTATTCCATACGCAGCTAGCTTGCTCAACATAACAGAGTGTCCTAAATTGTCGAAGGCCATAGATAGGTCAACGAAAAGAGCCCCAACAATGTTTCCTTTGTCAATGTCCCTACGGATGCTATTGATAAATAACTTGGCTGCTAGTTTCTTACTTCGTTTAGCTCATTACCTAAATTATTTGTTGGACAACAACCCATGGCATTCCAGATATTCTATCAGCTGAGTGTGAACAACCCGCTTAAGTACCTTTCATAGAATCGGCAGCACAGATATCGGTCGATAATTATATGTGCTGGTGGTATTGCCGGATTTGTAAATTGGGGTAATTCTTGCGGTTTTCCATTCTGCAGGAATATTGCTAGTCTCCAAAGAAAGATTGATCAGGTATGCTATCGGCTGTGAAATAGCCGATAGCATACTGTCTCTTAATAACTGCTTTGCTTTTATTTATGCGCTTCAGTTGGTTTTCTACGGTTACTTTGGGAACGTATTTGAATTCTACCGTAGCTGTTGTTCGGAGACGTGGTATATTTGGTAAGTGCCAAACAAAATCTTTCATTGGTAATGACTTTAGCTTTAATGGTTTTGCAATGTTCGAAAACAAGTTGCAGAACCGTTGAACTTTGCTAGGGATGTTGTTGTGTTCATCGTTCAGATTAGCGATAAACGGGACTGACGATGCTGATTTTGCGTTAACGTTGGTAGATATAATGCTTTTTATGCACTTCCAAAATTTCTTAGGGTTGTTGGATTTTTCCTGCAAGAGAGGTTGATTGAATTTCGCTCTAGCTTTTCGTATTTGCTGGGCGCATGTATTTCTTAGTTCTTGTATGATTTCCATGCTTCAGATGTTTTCACATTGTCAGCTTTCCGCTTCAATTGATCTCTTTTATTTTTTGTTTGTACATTGTCACGTGTTAGCAATGGGCAATTTCGACCTTTATTCGTTTTTCGTGGACTGGTACGTGTTTGTCATAATTGTTATTAAGTTTTCTTGAATGAATATCCATGCATCGTTTGCATATTTTAATGAATATAACGAGTTACAGTTTATTTCGTGCATGTCTTTAAGCATTTCAGCTTTGTTATATTTGCGGATATAATATTTGTGATAATTGGGATAGAAGAGGAACTCCACCTTAACATTGCAAGTGACAGCCCACAACAGTTGAGGACAGGCAAATTGCTCAATCTTAGTTACTATTTTCCTTCCTTTTTTCTTTCGTTCGTCCTTTCCTTTCTTCTTCCTTCCTTACTTACCTATTTAATTACTTTTCCTAATCCAACTAATTCTGTAGCACAAACACAGTTGTTTTTCCCACTCTCAGGGTTTAATATCATATTCCGTAGTTCACCTTCCTTCTGTCTCCTGCTGTTCCCAGGGGTCTTTCTGAGGTTCAACTTTTTTCTTCCAGCCTATCAGTATTTATGGGGCATATACCCAAAGGACTTTGAATCTGAAAATGAGTATCAGTCGGTATTAGAGTCAGTAGGTATTAGAAATCCATGACCAGGTTTGTTTGAGTTAGCCTTCGTACAGCGCTTGCTATGCCTTGTTTTTACCTATTTATATGACTAAAACCTATAAAATGTATAAGCGTATATTTATATTCGTAGATTAATATGCATACATGAGTGTTAAACCCTTAACATGATAGTTTCAAATAGAGTTGCTCCTGATTTTGCTTCCTGATTTTCCTGAGGTAGTGCTTTGAAGTACTAGACCAAGGTTAATCCTTATGTTTATAAGATTTAAAATTTTGTATTTACACAAAAATTTATAGATATATAAGGTTTGTTATTTTTATGAAAAAAATTAGTTTGTCCTATTGGAGACATACATGAAACATTTATTAAAATTGTTAAGGAAAACCAAAAATCAAACAACAGACTTGACTATAGGATTTTATTTTTGGATCAAACTTCTTATTTAATTTGAATTTCATAGTAAAAATGTCAGTTTTAAATTTACGATTGTTTAGAAAATATCCAGCTAAGCTGTCTAGCACATGGAGTGTTTTCATAAATTACAAGGATACTTGTGTTAATGCGATTGAATTTTCTTCAGATTTATTTCTTTGATAAACCATTGTAATTTGTTTATTTTTTAACCCTGACAAAAACTGAAGATTAAGAATCAACCTTTCACAGTGGTGTCAGCCACAAAAGCAATAATAGAGTTTTTCAAAGTTTTCGGAGAGAAACGTAATGACCTTTGTTCAAAATCAATGTCCACCGAAATTGAAAGTTAACGTTTTAAAAGGGTCATTGATGTATTGGCAAAGTCATTGAGTTTATTGAGAGAATTGCTAACAGTTAAGCAAAATTAAATAATGTGCATGTTGGTTCTGGAAAACTCCCACAGTGGGCGTCCCTCGAATGGCGGATGAGGGAACCCCCTGTGACCCAATCCCAAGGGCTGCTCCGAATAAGAAATAAGGAGCAGTGGACCAAAATGACAGCACATGAATGTGTAGCCAGCTGTCCTATAAGCCAAGAAGCTCACAATAATGATGTATAGATGTAAGAGTACGGATAGGGAAGGTTGCGTACGGGGAAGAGACGCCACAAGAACCTAGGCTACAGTCTCTTGGTGGAAAATTTGCTCTGTGTTCTGCAAATGGTAAAATATCTGTTGGTGCAGACATTGTGGGCACCATGTGTGCACCTGGAAGACTCAGATGCACGATAAGTGAAATAAATAAATATTGATGGGATGTTCTGATGATGCCTGAACCACGCTGGACTGAAGAAGGGGAGATAAACTGCGTGGCAATGAAAATAATCCACTCAGGGCGCCTAGATGATATACACAGAAGAGTGGCTATTACGATGGGGCAGCGAGCCTAGATGTTATACTTAGGCCACAAAAGCACCAGTTCTATTGTTAGATGTCATCTGGAAAAAGACATCAGTGTAAGCAAAGAAAAAAGCTTAAAGACAATGTTAAGGAGAACTTGAAGCATATGGAGATTGATTAAGACAGCTGAGAGACATTACCTTCTGATCGTGAGTATTGGAGAGGTTTAATCTTTGAGGGTGCTAAGTTGTTTGGGGTGACCAGAGTTCCTTGTGCTATACTGAGGAGAATCTACTCGAAGCATGAATTTTGGTCAGATTATTTTAGCCCTCTTTGGCCTTGTAAGGTGTGTGGTCGTCCTCTGTTTTCTAAGGCAGGACTTGGGAATCATAAGACGTTTCATCAAACCACTAGACCCAGATTCATTCCTTTTGCGCCCCTTATTACTAATACGTCTGAATTTTCCATTTTCTCGTGTCCATTCTGCTCCCGAATATGCAAATAGTTCGGTGAACAGAAGCGACACCTCAGGATTCATGGAGATGACAATACTGCTGCTGCCACCCCGAGGGATCACTTGGAATATCATGTCTGTCACAAACTGTGCAAGTCGTTTGCAGGTCTCAAGAGTCACTTAAGGCTATATGGACGGCAAGAGAGGGTAGAAGAAAAAAATGTAGGTATGGCACTCGTCTGACAAGATTGAACAATCACCATGTATGAATGTATGTATGTGTGTATTTAATGTATGTATCTATCTCTCTATCTCCCTATAAATCTATCCATTTATCTATTTACTTATCTATCTATCTATCTATCTATCTATCTATCTATCTATCTATATATCTATCTATCTATCTATCTTTGTATCCAACTATCCATTCATCGCACTACCGATCGATTTATCTATCGATCTAACTTCTATTTGTTTATTCGTCTTTCCGTACGTCTACCTACCCGTCTATCTTGCCATCTACAGTAAATTTAAAAGTTAGATCATTTTCACAGGTAGAGTTTATTCCACATTTTGTGTCATGCGTTGAAATGTAGGTGTTTAAATAACAAAATATGTTGATGTTTTCTCAGATTTTNCCATTTATCTATTTACTTATCTATCTATCTATCTATCTATCTATCTATCTATCTATCTATATATCTATCTATCTATCTATCTTTGTATCCAACTATCCATTCATCGCACTACCGATCGATTTATCTATCGATCTAACTTCTATTTGTTTATTCGTCTTTCCGTACGTCTACCTACCCGTCTATCTTGCCATCTACAGTAAATTTAAAAGTTAGATCATTTTCACAGGTAGAGTTTATTCCACATTTTGTGTCATGCGTTGAAATGTAGGTGTTTAAATAACAAAATATGTTGATGTTTTCTCAGATTTTGACCAATATCTAATAAACCTACAATCTGCTCATTCAACATGTTTTTTAATCCCTCAGGAACGTCGAATAAGTGAAAGTAAAGTGCAACTCCAGCTTATTCCAATCTTCCCAATGAAACACCTCTAAAGGAAAATAAATCATAGTAAACTGATGAAACACGAGGCTTTTCTCTTTGGAAATAAAAAATTAATCACCCATTGATTACTTATTCTGAGATTAATGCCGTAGGATGTAACCCACACAAACAACAGCATATGTTTACAAATAATGTCAATTCTATCGAAACATAAAACATCTGTTCCTATCCGCTGATATACGACATCTATGTATCTTATGATAACCTAAATATCCTTTAATCTGAAGGGCATTACAAGCAAGAAAAACTTCCACATATATTATTGTTTAGGACAGGGGGTTATGTTTTTAATTGTTGATAAATATTACATTACCATTCGACTGTTTGATCAACAAGGAATATCTATTACCTTCCCCCCCTTAAATTCCAGGGTTCCTGTTGTTCATGTTTTTTCTTAAAATGATTTCAGTTAAAAATAATGAGACAAAATAAAAAAATAGAGAGTTTATCGTCCTACCACCCTGTGTCACTAATCCTTTTGTAATAACAGGTTAATCTTTTTGTGAATCCTATTTGATAAAGGAGGAGCACATAGATAACAATAAAATTATTACATTTTTATTCAAAAGGCTTTTCCTTTGGTTAAACGTGAAATGAAAATTTGTTGGATGAAACAAAAATTAATATTCAGGTGATATTGCAATACGTTCTGTAAAATGTAAAAATAGCCAATTTAAGCAAATAAATCGTTCTTACTAAAATCTAACTTTTTCCTGCAAGTCTTTGTTCAAATTTTACTCGTAACCAGCTGGGATCCTGTGCATCTCAGTTGGTTAATAATTTGGGAGCAAAGACGATGTGAGAGAATAGGTATATCCTAACACTTAAAAAAATATTTACTTGCCCGCTTTTAGAATAAAACCAAACTCTGGCTGTTACATATTTCTGAAAGCTCAAAGAGATAAGGACCTAAACAGTTAGAGCATTGAAAGTCATAAGAAGGTATGGTCTTTAAACTTTACTACTCTGCATGGGATCCAGGTAAAGGTCCTTTGCCGTATTAATACATGCTTAATTTCCAAATAATTTTTACTCATACTGTCCAAGTTCAAATGTCTAAAAATCGGGAGACTTAACAAAATACAACTGTCGTTTTAACTATTTGCATAAGGCGTATATAACAAAAATTTTTTTTACTAAGGCATAATCTACATTACAACAAAAACTAGAAAATGATAGACGTATCTGACGTTATCCCGCGTCTAGGTAACATAGAATATAAGAACGTTATCTCAGCTGATTTCAAAACAAAGATGGAGTAATGGAAACAACGCGAAGAAATGAAAAAATAAGACAAATTGACCAATTTCTTAAGGAATCTAGAGATTTCTTTGAGAATCGGGAGATTTCAATGAGAATCGAGAGATTTCAATGAGTATCGGGATATTTCAATGAGAATCGGGAGATTTCAATGAGAATCGGGAGATTTCAATGAGAATCGGGAGATCGGGAGTTGAACTCCAAAATCGGGAGACTCCCGAAAGAATCGGGAGACTTGGACCATATGTTTACTGAGGTTGGTCAGGACCAGAAAGCTGAAAATAGCAAGAGTAACATAATTTTAAGAAGGATGGAAACAGGAATAATGTTTTAAACTTACCTGACAAAAACATATTAAAACAGTAGAAAACAAAATACATAAACTCTGAAACAAACAAAAATATAGGTAAAATCATTGGGGAAACTAAAAATTGTTTTGTTTTGTTTACCAATATAGGTACATCTCTTATTTCATATTAAGATTATAGCTTTATCATACGACATACAGATACTTGGTGATAAAGAAGACATCAATCGGAGAAAACAGCTAGCAATAATAGCAATGAGAAAGCTCAACGACGTTTGGATAAGGCACCACAAGATATCTCCTTCAGTACGTCTAAAGCTCTACAATGTTTATGTAAAAAGTGTTCTTCTGTATAATTGCGGCACTTGGGGTTTGACAAAATCGGATGAAAACAATCTAGATAGTTTTCATAGACGGCAACTTAGAGATGTGCTACATATTACGTATCCGAACATTGTGAAAAACAAGGAGTTGTATGAAAGAACTAATGAACAACATCTATCACTACAAATCTAAAACCACAGATGGCGTCTCTTTGGACATGTCCTGCGCATGGATAGTGAAACCCCCGCACAGAAATCAATGACACAATATTTTTCTAAATCAACCGCATCAAAATTTCCTGGCAGACAACGTATCACGTTACCTGTAATGACATAGCGAGATATTTGTCAAGCTTCTGCAGGAGGAACAATATCATTTAATATATCTTCATTTGAATCAGACAAAGATTTACGAAAGTTAATAAATATTGCTAACGATAGAGCGAAGTAGACACAGCTTAGAAAAGACGTATTCCTAGCTGCACAAGCAGAAAATTTGAAATTGTAAATTAAGGCTTGGATGCGAAAAGTGCTGATTATTATTATTATACAGATAGATAAATGGGTCTTTATTTATAGTCTTTGAGCTATAGAGCTTCATATTGATCCTTCTTACACTTGTTAGTGCTTTGTTGTAAACTGGCTGTTTAAATGCTTTGCTATTTCGAATTAAAGTTCAGTCTTCAGAATGAAACAGAAGAATTAATTTTCCAATCGAAAATGAATTGGAATTCTAAATTTATTCGCACACATTTGTCGAATCTAGGACATCCCCAAATTCAAAGAAAAATGACAACAGAAACAAATTTCTTTCCGTATTGAGATTTAACAAAAAATATTTATGTTTAAAATAGAATAGCGTAGCTGGGGAAAGAAAATAATTTGTGATCTTATTCACGTGCCATAACGAAGTAAAAAAATGCAATTAATTGATCTTCAATAATCATGCCATGTTCCACTTCTAAAAATCAAATAAACGATCAGCAATAAAAAATGTAAAAATCACTATTAACATAACATTCATTTTGGCCGACAGCTACTTCGCTGGCACTTGATTGGACCAAAGGAGCCAGAATAAGCAAGCTGGAAGGAAGTGTGTTTATTACTTACTTCTCAAAACAAAGAGACGATTGAGAAAGCCTGCCAATTTGTAGTAGCAGGCTGAGGAAAGCCAAATGCTTTTGGTAAGTGGTTGCCTAAAACAATTGTGAACTACATCAACAAATTCTTTTTGTTTGCAGAGAGGTAATAAAAATTGAACATGAATTGTCTCTAATGACTCCTAAATAAAGGAGAGACCTGGCTCGGCCTATTATTTGGAAGTGATTTATCTCGAATTTTTTAGTGCATTCGCGATTTGGCAGCAAATGCTGTGCTTTAACAGAATCATAATTCACAATTTTGCTTGAACCCTTGCGTTGCCTTTTTGGTTGAACTCGACAAACAAGGGGTTTTCCTCTAAAAATGCTAGGCACATGCTCTTTTTTCTAGATATCAATCGTAAGGATGTACGGTCTACGCTGTCGAGAAAGCTCGAACACATATGGTCCAAGTCTCCCGATTCTTTCGGGAGTCTTCCGATTTTGGAGTTCAACTCCCGATTTCCCGATTCTCATTAAAATCTCCCGATTCTCAAAGAAATCTCCAGATTCCTTAAGAAATTGGTCAATTTGTCTTATTTTTTCATTTCTTCGCGTTGTTTCCATTACTCCATCTTTCTTTTGAAATCAGCTGAAATAACGTTCTTATATTCTATGTTATCTAGACGAGGAATAACATGTCAGATACGTCTATCATTTTCTAGTTTTTGTTGTAATGTAGATTATGCCTTAGTAAAAAAACTTGGATTTGGACCTTGTGTGCAGCGAAGATCAAAATATCAAACANTCTTTTTTCTAGATATCAATCGTAAGGATGTACGGTCTACGCTGTCGAGAAAGCTCGAACACATATGGTCCAAGTCTCCCGATTCTTTCGGGAGTCTTCCGATTTTGGAGTTCAACTCCCGATTTCCCGATTCTCATTAAAATCTCCCGATTCTCATTGAAATCTCCCGATTCTCAAAGAAATCTCCAGATTCCTTAAGAAATTGGTCAATTTGTCTTATTTTTTCATTTCTTCGCGTTGTTTCCATTACTCCATCTTTCTTTTGAAATCAGCTGAAATAACGTTCTTATATTCTATGTTATCTAGACGAGGAATAACATGTCAGATACGTCTATCATTTTCTAGTTTTTGTTGTAATGTAGATTATGCCTTAGTAAAAAAACTTGGATTTGGACCTTGTGTGCAGCGAAGATCAAAATATCAAACAAAATTATGAATTTTATTATCAATTAATATTATTATTGATTATTTAATCACTAGTATCATTCTCTGTAAAGGTTGATTTTAAGCCGAAAAACGTCTTATTTCAGAATGAAATCTGCAGAGGAAACCCCCAGTTGTATTTTGTTAAGTCTCCCGATTTTCAGACATTTGAACTTAGACAGTATGGAGCAGCGAAATAAATACTTTGTAGACAGGACCTGAACACTAAATCACAACATCTACTGACAGTTATGAAGACCTCTCGGCCAACGTGTTTGAATTTACAGAAAAGAATTTTTAGTGCATGAGACAATAAAGAACTATTTTACAACGAAAAGATGATGTTAAACAGTGAACAGCGAAAAGGAAAACACTAGAGTAACATTTCAAATAATGCACAGAAAAACCAAAACAAATACAACCCAAAGGGATAAAGAAGTCTCCCGATTTTCGGACATTTGAACTTGGACAGTATGCGAACAATACATCATTTTTTGAAATGAACTCGGCATTTTGAGATAAAACTACAACGTTCGAATTTATCGCTGACGTCACAAACTTTGTTTCACTTGCTATTGAAAAGGATGATCACCTAAAGATTGAATTATTTGATTATATGAACATTCTAGAATATCGAAAGATACAAATGGTGAAAACAAATTTAAGATTGAGATTTTACAAGTAACATGAGAAGAATTAATTATACGAATAGATTTTAAGAGAACGTACGATGATTGTGAAGATTTTGAAGATACGATAAGGCTTAATTTGTTGCTTGAAGACTACTTTATTCTAACGAAAGGAAAGAAGAAATATTTGTAATTAGTCACTTCCTCAAATTTATGCCCTCTCCTCATAAAAGTACCATGAAAAGAATATAGGGATGCAAATTTCACGTTAATATAAACGACAAATTAATGAAAAGTATGATTTTTTAAAACAAAAAGGCCTTTGATATCTTTCTACCATTTGGAGTTCAAGTAAGTGGGGTACTTTGTTTCTCTAGTATTTTAGATAAATTTCAAAAAAGGATTTCCAATAACTCATAACTAAGTATATATGTTGGTACAAAATGCTCCAGGGCCAAAAGAACGTTTGAAAATTTGGAACGACAAGGTTATTTGAAGAAAACCTAGCTCAGATAAGTTTGGTTTTATTGTGGATATATAGAAAAATAGATAGACAGATGTGATTAATAGATTGATTGATGGATGGATGGATAGATAGATAGGTGGATAGATATGGATAGATGAATATAACAACATTAAGAAAGATTGGAAGAAAATAATAACCAAGGCCAACACCTCATGAACAGGGAAGGGACTTTATCAAGTTTAAAATCAGAATGGCTTTTCATGAAAGTGATAGAAGATCAGCTTTCTATTAGACGATATTTGCTGCGTTTTTGACATATTGAAATAAACCAACCTTTTTCTTCCCATTGTCAGATAACCTGAAGGTCAGACACAAAATCTTCCAGACGTCTGACTTGGTCCTGTTTGGTTGCGTTTTATCTAAAGCCAGAGTACAGGGTGGTTTCATCAGTATAAATATTGATAAAACTGAAGTAAATAATCAGGAAGATAACACCTGTCAACACATATTTTAATGCTAGCAAAGTAAGAGTTGAATTTAAGTGAATTGGGAGTGATGCGTTCAAAAAAAATCATCAGTTTCCTTTGATTGGCTGTAGTTTTGCCTCCCAATAAAATGGCTTTTTTCCAGAATAAGAGGTTTTGTGTCCACGGCTTTTGAATAAAACCAATAAAAATACCATGTTGCTTCTTTCCTTTGGATAGAACTGATAAGGCTGTGAGGATGCATGTCTATATGGCACAAATCAATGCTAGAAGTCCATATTTAACAATTTTTTTTCATTTTGACAAGGAACTTTAGTCCTAAATTTCCTAATTTCTCTAAGTGCTGCTAGCAATCAGACGTGACTAAATGTAATGTGGAAATCTGTTGAACTCATCTGCATCTTACTTTCTGAATCATGTGCTGCTACTTCTATTGAATTGGTGCAAGTTCAACATTTAACCTGTGCATGAAATTATTCGATACATGTCACATTTTTAATCTGTTTCATCAAACTGGATGGAGGAGGCGGGAGAACGCACAGATGAAAATAATCACTATGTGTTGTGAGATTCTCCGTGAGCTGCCATCTTGATGTGGCATTGCCGCCATCTTGATGGTATATGCGCGTGCGCTTATCATTGTGCGGGGAATCAAACAGACGTCTGCATGCCGTGGTGTTGGGAAGACGTGCTTTCCAGTGAAGTTAAGGGAAGTATTTTGTTCTACTTGATTATTTGTACAACTGTGTATGATAACTAGTGTATTAGTACTTCTGTGTGCGTTTAACTAGTGTACTACTGCGTACGTTAACTAGTTGTTTTACTGTGAACGAACAGGGTTCGTTCAGTTTGTTTATTGCACATTACCGATGTACCAGTAGTTAGTAGTATTAATCTGTTATTACTACCGCTACGGGACTGTCTGATACAGTTCGTAGGTGGCGTTAGTGGTGACAAGGGGAGGTTGGAGGTCACCGAAGTTATTTTATTGAATCTTCTTTTAATGCATTCAACAACACTATGACCATGGTAGTTTAGATGATGAAGAGTTTGAAGTCTTCCCAAGCCAGTCTCACATATTTAAGCAAGATGAACCTTCAGACCTGATAAGAGATTTAAATCTATCTAAAGAGTCATCTGAGGTCTTACCATCAAGACTCAAAGACCATAATCTACTTCATCCTGGGACTAAAATCACCTTTTATCGGACAAGGGATTCAACCTTTGTTCAATTTTTTGTGCATAAAGACGATCTTGTCTTTTGCAATAATATTCCTGGTCTTTTGATGAAGTTGGGTGTTGCAAGATATGAAGCTGGTACCTGGTGATTTTTTATTGAGAGTTCTAAAAGAAAGTTGAAATGTGTACTTCTGCATGTAGCAAACGAGAATGCTTCAATTCCGATCGCACACTTAACTAAAATGAAAACAACTTATAAGGTTGTCAGGCATGTCATGAACTGCATAAAGTCCGATCAGCACAATTGAATTGTTTGTGTGGATTTAAAAATGGTGAATTTTCTACTTGGGCAGCAAG
>RDPX01000238.1:572537-595361 GCA_003991215.1 Morbakka virulenta | reverse complement strand
GTGTTGTGAGATTCTCCGTGAGCTGCCATCTTGATGTGGCTTTGCCGCCATCTTGATGGTATATGCGCATGCGCTTATCATTGTGCGGGGAATCAAACAGATGTCTGCATGCCGTGGTGTTGGGAAGACGTGCTTTCCAGTGAAGTTAAGGGAAGTATTTTGTTCTACTTGATTATTTGTACAACTGTGTATGATAACTAGTGTATTAGTACTTCTGTGTGCGTTTAACTAGTGTACTACTGCGTACGTTAACTAGTTGTTTTACTGTGAACGAACAGGGTTCGTTCAGTTTGTTTATTGCACATTACCGATGTACCAGTAGTTAGTAGTATTAATCTGTTATTACTACCGCTACAGGACTGTCTGATACAGTTCGTAGGTGGCGTTGGTGGTGACAAGGGGAGGTTGGAGGTCACCGAAGTTATTTTATTGAATCTTCTTTTAATGCATTCAACAACACTATGACCATGGTAGTTTAGATGATGAAGAGTTTGAAGTCTTCCCAAGCCAGTCTCACATATTTAAGCAAGATGAACCTTCAGACCTGATAAGAGATTTAAATCTATCTAAAGAGTCATCTGAGGTCTTACCATCAAGACTCAAAGACCATAATCTACTTCATCCTGGGACTAAAATCACCTTTTATCGGACAAGGGATTCAACCTTTGTTCAATTTTTTGTGCATAAAGACGATCTTGTCTTTTGCAATAATATTCCTGGTCTTTTGATGAAGTTGGGTGTTGCAAGATATGAAGCTGGTACCTGGTGATTTTTTATTGAGAGTTCTAAAAGAAAGTTGAAATGTGTACTTCTGCATGTAGCAAACGAGAATGCTTCAATTCCGATCGCACACTTAACTAAAATGAAAACAATTTATAAGGTTGTCAGGCATGTCATGAACTGCATAAAGTCCAATCAGCACAATTGAATTGTTTGTGTGGATTTAAAAATGGTGAATTTTCTACTTGGGCAGCAAGGAGTCTATACAAAATTTCCATGCTTCCTTTGCTATTGGGATCGTAGAGACAAGCGAAGCCATTGGATCAAAAGCGGATGGTCAACTCGACATAAACGTACAGTTGAAGACAAAATTTAATAAATGAAGCTCTAGTACCAAGAGAAAAGATCATATTTCCACCTCTTCATATAAAACTGGGTTTAATGAAGCAGTTTGTTAAAGATTTGGACTGAAATGGTGCAGGCTTTCTTTACATTTGTGACGTATTTCCTGGACTAAGCATGGAAAAATTGAAGTCCGTCATATTTGATGGCCCGCAAATACGGCTATTTGTAAAGAATGGAAACTTTGAAAAATGCGATGAGCAGAATTCAGCTGGAAGCCTGGTGCTCATTCGTAGATGCAATTCAGGGTTTTCTTGGAAATTGTAAGGCTGACGATTACAAAGTGTTATTTAATAACTTGGAAAAGTTTCACATTTTAGTACATCATAGCCACTTTGACAAATTTCAGGAGAATTTGAGTTATATCAGTCATAAACAGGAAGAACGTTTTCATCATGACATTAAAGTTATGGAAGAGAGGTATCAAGGAAGATGGGATATCAAAATGATGACTGACTACTGTTGGGATTTAAAATGGGATAATGCAGATGCAGAATATTTCAGAAATTCTAGGAAATGAATGTTTTTGCCATGATACTTGGAAAGTGTTTGTATTACTTTTTTGTACACAACATTTTAAGCTATGCTGGAATTACATTTGCAAGCTTGCAAACTGCTATTTATTTGAGTTTCTCTACTGCAAAGCTTCTCTTGTCTGCCTTAGATTTGACCAGTTTCAGATATATAGGTATATTTAAGAGCAAAAAAACTAGAAGTAAACGTAACAAACTAATATTACGTTTAGAATCAGCACACTTGATTTACTTAAATACAACTGAAACATTGCTTATACCATTTGAAAAAAACATTTTTGTTCGCCTGTGTAATTGATGTAAGCAGGAAAGAGGTTAGACCAAGGTTAGAACCTTGAACAAAAGCCAGCTTTAATGGAATACATAATAAATTGTAACTTCATGAAGTTTAAGACACATGTTATGATTTGATGCTAAGGACTGAATGATACCAAAGACCATTTCACAGATACCATAACCAAAAAGCTTATGACGCTATCCCGCATGCTGCACCTTAATAATATGCTTTGGAAATATCCAGAGCTATATCTCGTCATTCACTAAACTTATCCATAAATCTAAATGTACTTTCAGTGATTACAGTCAAAAGGTAAACAGAGGAGTGAAGTCTTTTGAATCCGTACTGAACTTTAACAAAAAGACCTAGGTTCTGCAAGAAGTCTTCCAATACAGTGTTGATAATTCGATTAAAGGTCTTACATTACAAAAAGAGACTTTAAGGTTTGTATTTGCCAGGATTAGTAGAGCACCTGCATTCTGCATTTCAAGACAGGGAAATATTTTAAAACCTTCCAAAACAACAAAAAAAGATATATTTACGCAATTATTGAAAAGTTTTAGAGCAAGGCAGATAATGTAGGTCAGAGGCAGACGCTCTTAAGAAAACTCCTGGAGTTACATTTAGACTAGAAGTTTTTAATTGAACATGGTTGGGGCTGATGCTCGAGCAAAAAGCGTTTTGCAAACCTGAGTTTTCAGTGTTGCATTTTGATATTGCGTTACAAATGCTAGTTAATTGGGATTTCACTTGTGGCATTTTTCATGCCGTTATTGTGATGTCCCGGCTACGGCTATGGCAGAATCTTGCTATAGAAAGGGGGGACAACCCTTGCCCCCGGAGTTAGGGGAAAGCAGGTGGGACCGGGTAACCGTAGTTCACTAAGGGGAAATAAGGCGTCCTCTCCCAACTTGCTTAGTCTTGGGGTGATAACTTGGGCAAGTATCAGCAACCCCTTAGCCTCCCCTATCAGGGTTACGATGAAGACGTCAGCAGCGGGGCGTCGGATGTTTCTTCAGGGCGGAAGAACTCTTTAGTCAGAGTCAAAGGCTTGGAGTAACGCAGCGGCTAGGCGGATGATCTGTCACGACACAGACAACGACTAGGTGTCATATACCATCACAAAATGGTACTGCGCGACAGAAGGCAATGGCAAACCACTGCCGTATCTTGCCAAGAACATTATGATGACAAACCGAAAACCAAGAAAAGCAGATAACGGCGTCAAGGGGATTGTATCCCCGAGGAGCAATCCCTCGCCCGGTATGGTTACCTTGAAGCCGCAGGGGGGACCAGACCGTCATCAAGCGACTGAGGCAATCCCAACTAAGAAAAGTCTCAGAATTGGAACTTGGAATGTAAGAACACTGCATCAAATTGGAAAACTTGAAAATGTAAAGCAAGAAATGACACGGATTGGAATCAACATCCTTGGGTTATGCGAAACCAGATGGAAGAATAGCGGAGATTTTAGAAGTGACGATCATAGACTGATATACTCAGGAGAAGATACTCATAGGAGAGGAGTGGGCCTATTATTAGACAAAGAAAGTGCGAAATGTGTCCAAGGGTATTGGCAACTCACAGAGAGAGTTTTGTTAGTAAAGCTGGAAGGAAAACCGTTCAACATATCAATCATTGTGGTATATGCACCAACATCAGACAGTGAGGAAGCAGAAATTGAAGAATTTTACGAGCAATTGGACAAAGCTCGATCGCAGTGCAAATCACAAGAAGTAATACTGATAATGGGGGATCTAAATGCAAAAGTAGGACAAGACGAAGAAGGAAAAATAAAAGGAAAACATGGTCTTGGTGAACAAAACGACAGAGGAGAGAGATTTGTTCAATGGTGCACATCGAACGAACAAATTATCACTAATACATGGTTCGAAGAGCACCCAAGAAGACTATGGACTTGGAGAAGCCCAGGAGGGGAAACGAAGAATCAAATAGACTACATAACCATCAATAAACGTTTCAGAAATGCAGTCCAACATTGCAAGACATACCCTAGTGCAGACTGCGGAAGTGACCATCTACCTGTCGTCTGCAAATTGAAATTGAAACTAAAACAACTAAAGAAAAAGAAGACAGAACCAAAACTGCAGTATAAGAAATTGATAGAAGATCCAGAAACAAGAAAAGAATTTAACATAGAAGTCAAGAATCGTTTTGAAAACCTTGAAGATGAAGGTGAGCTTAATTCCTGCTGGAAAAAATTCAAAGAATCGGTAGTCTCAGCAGCAAAGAAGGTCTTACCGGAGAAAGAAAAACAAACTAAAAAGAAATGGATGACGTCAGAGATCTTGGAACTAATGGAAGAAAGACAACAAACAACAGACAGAAGAAGTGCGGAATATAGAACACTCGACCATCAAATCAGAATAAAATGTAGAGAAGCGAAAGAGGAATGGCTCAATGTAGAATGTGAAAAGATAGAACAACACAAACAAAGAGATCCCGCAAAGATGTACCAAAAGATCAAAGAAATCAGTGGCTGCAGATCTCCAGCTTCCTCTGGATGTATACAATCTAAAGATGGGAAGATCATCATGGAGAAAGAAAAGGTGTTGGAAAGGTGGACGGAGTACATCGATGAACTGTTCAAAGACAACAGGGGAGACAAACCAGCAATAAATAAGAACATTGATGGCCCTAAAATTCTGAAATCTGAAGTAAAGTCAGCACTAAAGAAAATGAAAAAGAATAAAGCTGCTGGACCCGACGAGATTGTTACGGAAATGCTGACATCTCTTGAAGACTTTGGCATAGTAAAACTGACTGATCTGATAAACAAAGTCTACGACAGCGGAGATATCCCTGAAGATCTAAGTAAATCCATCTTCATCGCACTACCTAAAAAGCCAGGTGCAACAGCTTGTGAATTACATCGTACAATAAGTCTGATGAGCCACGTGATCAAACTGATTCTGAAAATCATCATGAATAGAGCCCGAAGAAAGATCAGAAGGGAAATTGGGAAGGAACAGTGTGGTTTTATGGAAGATACGGGTACCAGAAACGCCATATTCATGATTCGAATGTTGGCTGAAAGAGCAATAGAGATGCAGAAGGATCTTTACCTGTGTTTCATAGACTACATGAAGGCGTTCGACAAAGTCCAACATGAGAAACTGTTTCAAGACCTCATAGCATTAGATCTAGATGGCAAAGATCTTCGCTTCATCCGCAACCTTTATTGGGAGCAAACTGCTTGTATACGTGTGGATAATGAACTGAGTCAATACGTCAAGATCAAGAGAGGTGTAAGACAGGGTTGTGTGTTTTCTCCAGACCTGTTTAACTTATACGGGGAAAAGATCTTCAGAGAGTTGGAAGGCTTATGTGGGATTAGTGTTGGTGGTCACAACCTGAATAACCTGAGATTCGCAGATGACTCTACGTTAGTTGCAAACTCTCAGCAAGGACTGCAGGACGTCTTGAACAAAGTAGTGGATGAAAGCAAGAAGAAAGGACTCGAAATAAATCGCAAAAAGACCGTGTGTATGGTAGTAAGCAAGAAACACAGTCCAAGATGCAGATTACTCATTGGGACTGACAAAATCCAGCAGGTGGAAAAGTTTAATTACTTGGGAAGCTACATCACCCAGAATGGTAAATGTGACGTTGAAATAAAGCGGAGAATTGGATTAGCAAAGGATGCCTTCAATCGACTAGGAAAAATTTTAAAACACCAGAAAATGTCAATGTCCACAAGAATGAGAGTACTGCAGTGCTACGTAACATCTACCCTGCTGTATGGATGTGAATGCTGGACAATATCAGTCGGAATGGAAAAGAAGTTGGAAGCCGCTGAAATGTGGCTCTTGAGAAGGATGTTAAGAATATCATGGACTGATCATGTAGCAAACGATGAAGTTTTACAAAGAGCAGGAAAAGAAAAGAACCTGTTGAGGACAGTCTGAAGAAGGCAGATAGAATTCTTGGGACACGTCATGAGGAAGGAGGGTCTGGAAAACTTGGTACTGACTGGACGTATAGAAGGAACCAGAGACAGAGGGCGGCAGCGAAGAACATTTTTGGAAAATTTGAGGGACTATGTGGCAAAAAACTGGAGGAATGGAATACAAACAAGTGAAATATTACATCTGACAAGGAACAAGGTTAATTGGAACATCATGATAGCCAATATCTACAGACATGGCACTTAGAAGAAGAATAATAATTGTGATGTCATGTAGTTCTGCATGCAAACCTTCCTTTATTTCAAGAAAATGGATGCCTGACTTCTCTGTAAGTTCTTTCACAATGTGATTGTATACAAAGGACATGACATTAGCATTATTTCAGATTTTCATTGTTAGTTGGTGAAGGGGAAACCGCATATATTTTCTGATCCTAATAGCAATTTAATGGTTGCAGAACATTTAATGATTGACATATCAGTTGACTGATAAGTATATTTACTATTCGCCGAGAATTTACCCTTTTAATAACAAAGACCAAATGTGATTGTCGACTTGCAAAGCTTGGGATTATTAGCTTCATAGCTGGACAGTAAACATGAATCACATAGACGTTATCATCTCCCCATCATAACTTTATAACTGAAAATAAGGTAAATAATCATCAATAGGTGCTCTTGGCTTTAGACACCTGATTTTGGTACACGAAATTATATTTTACTGTATGCAGGGGAGATGTTGGCAACTCCTCGAGTTCTTTCCTGTCAGGAGCCAATGTTTGTCACATTTGGTGAAGTTCATGCCAACAACTTAAGTAAAATGGACAGTTCAACAACGAATAAAGATAACGACGAGAACAAAATCTCTGGAGCCCCTCTTAGAGATATTGCGTCTGGCAAGACAGGAAACAGGGCCTCTGAGGTCGTCATCCAGCAAAGCCCATGTCGGCTATCAAGCCTCCATCTACCTACTGGACAAACACTTCTACAGATTAACGTCGAGGGTCTGGTTAGAGGCAAGTACAACTTACTGCCACATCTTTGGAGAAAGGACGCTATTTCAATCATGTTTTCACAAGAAGCTTACTGTAAAATAGACAGCAATATTAAGTTACATGACTGGAAACTCGCTGATTTTTTGCATCGCTCAAATCATGGCATTGCAACCTTATTGCGAAATGGCATAACGTTTATCAAGTTGGAAAAATATGCAGACACAGCCCCAATACAATAGCCAACCATTGAATATTCCTCTAGCTTGACAATCGCAAATGTTCTATTTAACAAAACCCTGTCATATATTCTTAAGATTTTAACTGCTACCACTACACCATATGAGAATACTAAAATACAGACAGAGAGAGACACAGAAACACATACACGATATATTTATTTAAAATTTTTAAAAGAGAAGAGAAAAAGGAAAAAGAAACGTGAAAAGGAAAATGTAATAAGAAAAGCTGAAAAGAAATAGTCAAAATTAAAAGTGAAAAGAATTAATTCTGGCGTTCTTCAAGGTTCTATCCTTCGTCTAACCTCTTCCTTGCTTATTTCTATTATCTTCCTGATAATTTACTTCAGTTTTATCAAAATCTATACTTATGAAACTACCTTGTACTCTGGCTTTAGAAACAACGTAACCAGACAGGATCAAGTCAAACTTGTGGACGATTTTGTGTCTTCTGACTTTCAGGCCGTCTGACTATATATGTGTGTGTGTGTGTGCATCCATCTATCTATCTTTCTATTTATCCACCTATTTATCTATATATCTATCGATCTAACTGTCTATCTATCTATCCATCAATCCTCCTATCTATCTACCTACCCATCTATCTACCTATCTATCTATCTATCTATCTATCCATCGATCTGAATTAGTGAAAGTAAAATAAAATATAAAAAGAAAATGTAGAAGGGAAAAGGAAAACGAAGAAGCAATAGGAAATTGTGAGCAGTTTTTCTTTGTGGTTCCATTTTTTAACCTACCTATTTTCTCTTATTCTATCTTAATTTTTGTTTTCATTTTTCTAACGACTTGGTAAGTCTGACATAATTACATTTTAATTCTCTTTCTTGAGATTTTATGCTATTTATTAATTGTATTATCATATCTTAAAAACTTTTAATTTGTTCNTTATCAAAATCTATACTTATGAAACTACCTTGTACTCTGGCTTTAGAAACAACGTAACCAGACAGGATCAAGTCAAACTTGTGGACGATTTTGTGTCTTCTGACTTTCAGGCCGTCTGACTATATATGTGTGTGTGTGTGTGCATCCATCTATCTATCTTTCTATTTATCCACCTATTTATCTATATATCTATCGATCTAACTGTCTATCTATCTATCCATCAATCCTCCTATCTATCTACCTACCCATCTATCTACCTATCTATCTATCTATCTATCTATCCATCGATCTGAATTAGTGAAAGTAAAATAAAATATAAAAAGAAAATGTAGAAGGGAAAAGGAAAACGAAGAAGCAATAGGAAATTGTGAGCAGCTTTTCTTTGTGGTTCCATTTTTTAACCTACCTATTTTCTCTTATTCTATCTTAATTTTTGTTTTCATTTTTCTAACGACTTGGTAAGTCTGACATAATTACATTTTAATTCTCTTTCTTGAGATTTTATGCTATTTATTAATTGTATTATCATATCTTCAAATTTTTTATTTTATTTAATTATTTTTGTGGAATTGCGAGTGTGAGGAATAAAGGACTTATATTAATAACAGTTTTGTGCTGAAGCAGAGTCCTCCATAATTATTTTTAATTAAAAATGAAAAAAGAAGTCAATAAATAAATACAAATAAATGAATAAACAAACACGATCTAAAACCTTTTCATTTACTTTGACAGTTGCTTAGAATTATAAAACTGATCCTTAAAAATTATATTTCTGTATGTACTGTGTACTTGATAAAAACTTTTCGTAAAATTCGTCAAAGAAAACCCTTTATTTGTAGTTCAATATTTTTGTTATATTTATTTGTCGGCAATCTTTTGCAATAATTTTGTCATGAAAATGTTACAATATTATTGTACTATTTCGGCCTTTTGCGTTATTCGGTATTATCTAGTTTGTCCTATTTCTACCATGAGATGAGACTTTTTGGTAGTTGATTTCAAATGGTCTGATACAGACACACAGACACACATACATACACTGGCTTGCATTCTTATGAAGAAGATATTGCAACTAATATTTATGTATATATGATTCCATGAAATATCTGATATGGTCATCGACTGATGATCCAAGATTTCAATTCACGATCTGGTGAACTATTTCATCTTTTCACTACTTTTTTTTACTTTATTTCTTTATTTCTTTACGCTCCAATTCCTTATTCCTCAATTCATTTTTGTTATTGTCATCGTTTTGTACATCTCCTGTTTATGTCAGTGCCTCGTTGTCTTTGTTTAATTATGCCTTTTAACATCTACGCTAAAAGCTTATCACTCATATAATATATATATACAAATATATATACAAATAGATATACAAATATATATATATATACAAATAACTCTTAAAGTAACTCTTTAAGTTGTGTTTGCTTCGGCAATATGGCCAGCGAGTTATATCTCAGAAGCTCTGTGATGCACTGATGAGCCCACAAATGGCGAAACGGTACTGTCTGCAGATTGAGTATACAAATATATATATATATATATATTTATTTATTTATTTATTTATTTATATATTTATATATTTATTTGTGTGCGTATGATATGATGGTGCCATAACATACATTAAATCCAGAAGATCTCGTAGCATTTTGTGGAAAACGTAACAAAATCTTACAAACCATATTGTGTCAAAACGGAAGATACAGGCTAATTACAGCTGCACTTTGAAATCATCTCCAGTTTTGTAAAGTGTGCCACATCCATACAGTACCCATAAGATTTCTTAGAAAAAGGACGTAAAGACTCACATTTTGCATGTTTCGAATTTTTATCACAGTATAATTGTTTAGTTACATTTTCCAGTAAGCAAAAAGTTAAGTTCATTTTCGGATAATCGATAAAAATAAGAAAAATAATAAATTTCTGTCTTTCATATAATCTATTTCTTTCCATAATAATAGCTTTTTATAGCAAGTCAGCAAAATATGTTTGTTTTAAAACTCATACAAATAAAAAAATTACAGTCTGGTTAAAATTCTTCGTGGAGTAATTTACCATGAAAGGTAAGAATGCTGCCAACAAAGAGGACTTGATTTTGGGTTATTTCATCCACACTGAGCTTACCATCCTATAAGCAAGAAATAAGAATTCAACATTAATTTAAGTTTAAATTAAGTTATGTGTTTCTTTAAAGAGACATTAAAACTAATGTTATGTATTCTTTCTCTCCGTCTCTCTTTCTGTCTCTCTGCCTCTGTCTCTCTGTCTCTGTCTGTTTCTCTCTCTGTCTGTCTCTCTCTGTGTGTCTGTCTCTGTGTCTGTCTCTCTCTGTGTGTCTGTCTCTCTCTCTCTCTCTCTCTCTCTCTCTCTCTCTCTCTATCCCCGTCTCTCTCTGTGTGTTTGTCTCTGTCTCTGTCTCTCTTTCCCCCATCTCTCTCAGTGTCTCTCTCTGTGTGTCTCTCTGTGTGTCTTTCTGTCTCTGTCTCTGTCTGTCTGTCTGTCTGTCTCTCTCTCTCTCTCTCTCTCTCTCTCTCTCTCTCTCTCTCTCTCTCTCTCCATCGTATCCTTTCTAATGATCATTGTCATTAGCTCACAATAAAGTTTTAAATATTTCTTCATCTATGATGTTTAAAGATATATTGCTTTGCCAAAGATTTTCTTTTCCTAGTTGGTGCTTTTCAAACCATGTAAATCCATTAGAAATAATATATACAGATATTCATAAGCTTCGTCACTATATATTCGGGAGACCTCAATCCATTAATCTCTTCAAATGTTATTTTTTCCTGTTGTTTGTTACTTTCCTTATATTACAATTGTGGCAGAATTTGTGATATTTATCGGTAGAACAACATTAATTTTTCTTTTCTGTTGGAAGCAATGCCAAATTTCTTTACTTTATCACTCATGAGCGGGTACTGGGCTGTAAGCTGGGGGTCTTTTTTCTTAAAGTTGCCCGTCTTAACATACTGAACCCAACAGGCTGCTTCTCATTCTCCTGAACCTTCTCTTTGTTCTTCCTTCAGTTATAAGTGTACCTTTTCTAATAACTAAATGGAAGAATAGTTTATCAAGCACTTTTGGTTCTAATTGTTATAACATAATCGGTATAAACGAGTAACAATAAATAGTTATGTCATCTGTATCTTCCAGCCTAACATTCTATAAAATTAAATATTCCAAATACTCAAAAAGTCATTATAACAGATTTAAAATTAATCTTCATTGTGATGAAGTTTTCTTTAGATCTTGGTAAACATTTCTGGAATAACGTCATTAAATTCTTATAAACTTTTCAAATATAAATATGCAGATTGAACTATTTACTTTTTGATACACATATAGAATACAGACGTAACCATTTAATCCCATACCAGTTAATTTCATACATCGCTTAATCGTATAGAAACCTGAAAACCACTCGCAAGAATTTACCTTTAATTACTAAAATTGTCTGTTGAATTGCAAATGGGATAATAGGATGTATTGATTAATTACATAGAGAAGTCGCTGCCAAAAATATTTTTGGTCGGTTGATTACATAATGTTCAAGGGTCTTTTCCAAACCATTAAATTTGTTTTAGATTTCAGCCCCTTGTGGCAGTACCATACGGCGTCTAAGCACTGAGATTGGACATCACGTGTATGACTATATATATATATATATATATATATATATATATACGAGAAGGGTAACAGGCTATCAGGATATCAACTTAAGTTGGAAACCAGAAAAAATAGACTAGCTAGATTTAATACAGCAATTATGACGTTAGTTGATATCAAATTCCACCTGTTTGAGCTCTGTACGTTGCCACTTGAATCTACTTGTTTATCTAATGTATTTGTAATAAAATGTGCTTAAATAAGAACTCTTATTTGTGAGGGATCCATAAATTAGAATGGGTTCTTAATTGAGAAAATATAGTAAGTATACTTCCGTAAATATATATATATATATATGTATATGCATATAAATATGTATATATGTGTGTGCATGTGTGCGCGTGCATGCCTGCATGTGTGTGTGCTTGTCCTTCGGTAGCTGTAAATTATTCACAGGTCAGTCTTATCTGTCAGTGCTCTTATTGCGTGATGTAGGACGATCTCAAATTTTCTTAAGTTTTACGTCTATGTATTTATTATAAATTAAATTAAAGTATTGCTAATAGATTTCTGACGTATACTATTAGTATTTAGATCTGAAACTGTGCACGATGCAATAAAGTAAATACTCTTTTATTCGGGTTTTCTGAGCTCACGAATAAAAGCAATCAGAAAGGAAGATTAAACCAATTTACATCTTCGAGAACTTCATTTGTCTATCGAAGGATTTTAATAATTGATCAGTTAGTATAGTAGAGAATTTTAACTTTTCAGAAATTGGTAATTTTCTCTGTTAATGTCATTGTCGTACTCAATTAGTCATGCAATATATTGACAGTTGGTTTTCAACTATGACAGCGTAAAATATCTCATGGGCTCCTGTTATGACTAAATTTAACATTTTGCAATGCTGAATGTAGCTTTTAATGGACATAATTAGTAGTTATTTAGTAAGAAAATTTCATCTCAGGAGGTTGGTTACCGTGACAGAGGAGATGTTGTCTCTTAAATATGAAATCTCGCCAAGCTGGCTGTAATTTTTACTCCTCAAAAAAGACCAATTTTCAATTCAAAAATGCAGCTCGAGGAAGATCAATTATAAATGATCCACAAAGAGAACTCTTTCGTTACATCAATGTTACGTAGATAGATAGATAGATAGATAGATAGATAGATAGATAGATAGATAGATAGATAGATAGATAGATAGATGGATGGATGGATAGATAGATAGATAGATAGATAGATAGATACATAGATAGATAGATAGATAGATAGATAGATAGATAGATAGATAGATAGATAGATAGATAAATAGATAGGTAGATAGATAGAAAGAGAGGTATTGTGAAACTACTAGTCGCAATTAAATTTTTTGTCTTGCGTTTTACCTTTCTTAAATTGGTCTGCTGTAAGCATTGAGCACTATGTGTTATTAATATACGAGATTACAAACTGTATGCATTATATATATATATATATTGTATTAATTTAGTCGAACTACAGATTGGTTCGAAATGCAACTTATTAAGGACATGTCATGGAATGGATCCCTGGAGGACAGAGGAAAGGAAGAGTAATATAAAAAATGACATGGAAGCGGATTGTAGAGGAAGATCTGGGGAAAGAAGGTTTGGAGAGACGCGAAGAAACTAGTAGAAGACAGAAACCGTTGGAGGAGAGTTACGGGCAAATGTGCGACACCAAAGGGAAAGAACTACGATGTAAGGTATGTCTCTATTCCTAGTCTTCCTACGTTTTCTTTACTAAGATAAGACTTTTGTTAAAAAATACAGTTTTAGATGTATTTAGCTCCAATTTAAAAAAAACCTTCAAAAATTTCCCATTCAGAAGAAATCAGAATACAATAAATTTTAATGGGCTTCATTTTTCATAAGAATATTGAAGCTCAGTTCAGAAATATTTCTGTATGATATTTCATTGGTATTAATTTGGAGGTAACTGCAGGAATGAAAATTAAGAATTATGGTAAAAGAATGTATAGCAAGACAGATGATGCTACTAAGACATCGAATGAAGAAATATCAAAATATTTACAAACACCTTTCAATTGGAAACCCTTCCATACTGAGACACAACTTGTTTTGTTATATTTTTTGTTACATTCCGCAGGATGGCTTAATTGAACAGGATTATGCACCAAACGATATGATGGACTAGCCATCCAATATTAGAAAGGACTTGCCTACAGGTTCAGCATGTAGCTATTTTTTCATTTTTTCTTGTTTCACCCAATGGAGTGACCTTTAATACAAAAGATAAGATGGACTAGTCATCCAATATTAAAAAGGATTTGCCTACAGGTTCAGCATGTAGCTATTTTTTCATTTTTTCTTGTTTCATCCAATGGAGTGACCTTTAATACAAAAGATAAGATGGACTAGTCATCCAATATTAAAAAGGACTTGCCTACAGGTTCAGCATGTAGCTATTTTTTCATTTTTTCTTGTTTCACCCAATGGAGTGACCTTTAATACAAAAGATAAGATGGACTAGTCATCCAATATTAGAAAGGACTTGCCTACAGGTTCAGCATGTAGCTATTTTTTCATTTTTTCTTGTTTCACCCAATGGAGTGACCTTTAATACAAAAGATAAGATGGACTAGTCATCCAATATTAAAAAGGATTTGCCTACAGGTTCAGCATGTAGCTATTTTTTCATTTTTTCTTGTTTCATCCAGTGGAGTGACCTTTAATACAAAAGATAAGATGGACTAGTCATCCAATATTAGAAAGGACTTGCCTACAGGTTCAGCATGCAGCTATGTTTTCTGTTTAAATCTTGATCCAATTGGGTGCGATTTTGTGTAAAAAGATAGACAAGCAAGCCCAGAATAGATAGGGTTTTTTTATACCGTACTAGTTGGGCGTGTGGGTATGTTTTTCATTTGATCTTGATCCATTCATCTGAGTGTGACTCTGTACAAAATATTAAGATAGACTAGCTATATAATATTAGAAAGAATTTTCTATAGCCTGCTGGTAAATATGTTTTCTATTTCTATGGATATCCTCATCTAAATGAGCTTTTGGACACAACGGTAAGTTGTAGATGTCATTTCGTATCAAATAGCTTTGTTTGGATTTTGCTGGATCACCACGTAGCTACATTTTACCATTTTACCTTGATCCACTCAACTGAGCGAGCGTTTTGACAAAAAAATATATTGGGCTCGCTACTTAATATTTAAAAGCTCTGCTTATAATCTGCAGGTTCAACATATATCTATTCCTTCTATTTTATCTTGATCTCTCCAATTTAGTGAGCTTTTATAGAAAGTGATGAGATTGACTCGTTATAAAATATTAGAAAGCCCTGCTTGTACTGTACAGACTCACCATGTACCTACGTTTTTCATTTTTGCTTGATCCTTTGATTTCAATGAAATTGTGCACCAAATGTTAAGAAGGATTTGCTATTTAATATTGGAAAGCTCTGCCAATAATGTGAACGTTCAGCATGCAGTTATAATTGTCATTCTATCTTGCTTGCCTTCAATTAGGTCAGCTTCTGTACCAAATGATCAGACCAACACTTTATTTAACATTAAGTGGGTCTTCTCATTCTTTGCAGGTTCACCATGTAGCTGTGTTTTCTATTTTATTCGAATCCCTTCAAATGAGTGAGCTGATGTGGAAAATGATAAGAAGAAGCAGTCATTTTATGTTGGAAAGTGATGTTTTTATTTTGCAGTATGTAACTGTGGTTATTCTTTTAGCTTGATTCCCTCATTTGGACGAGCTGCTGTACAGAGTCATAAGATCGATTGGGAAGCTCTTGTTATGCTGTGCAATATTGTCCAACAGTAAGGTATGTTTTTCTTACCCGGTACTTACTTTTTAGAAGCAATCTACTGTAATTTTATGACCCCGATTTCTAAAATTTGAAATTTCTTTCAAAATGACAACAAACGTATCATCTATCTTTATAGAAGTGATACATTTTACCCTTAGAAGTTTATTTTGAAATTAGAAATTAAAATAAATTAGAAATTAGAAATTAAAAATTATAATAAATTAGAAATTATAAATTAAAATAAATTGGAAATTAGAAATTAAAATAAATTAGAAATGAATAAATTAGAAATTAGAAATTAAAATAAATTAGAAATTAGAAAAGAATAAATTAGAAATTAGAAATTAAAATAAATTAGAAATTAGAAATGAATCAAATAGAAATTAAAAATTAAAATAAATTAAAAATTAGAAATGAATCAATTAGAAATTAAAAATTGAAATAAATTAAAGATTAGAAATGAATCAATTGGAAATTAAAAATTAAAATAAATTAAAAATTAGAAATGAATCAATTAGAAATTAAAAATTAAAATAAATTAAAAATTAGAAATTAGAAATTAAAATAAATTAAAAATTAAAATGAATTAGAAATTAGAAATGAATAAATTAGAAATTAGAAATTAAAATAAATTAAAAATTAGAAATTAAAATAATGGCTTTTCCGTATTCGTATACTTCATCTTGTTCAGAGTAATGTAAAAAGAGAAAATAAATCACTATTTTAAGAGTAACGTAAGCTGAAGGTAACTGTAGTACAAATGAAAAAGACGATATTATGAAATTGTGGCAACAAGAAATCTGTTGTTCACCGTTTAGAAGCACCAGAAAGTCTTCCTTTGTGCAAAAGTCGATAGTGACAAAAATAAAGCTTTGCAAGGTTTGTATATAACATTTTTTTCATCAGAATGTTGTTTTTTTCGTTCATGCTGCGATATTCTTAACGTTTTGACAAATGTCAGCCTCGTACAATCTTAATATATTCTTAGTTTATTATGAATAATTGACTTTTTAAAGCCTATCCATTCTCTTAGAGTCATCTGCTTCTTCCTTTTATGATGTCGATCGATCTCCATACACTATAATGACCCAGTTATTATTTACATCAATGAAAGCGTATGACTTATATCTAAAAAGAAATAGGTGTTGTTTTTGAACGACGGACGCCACAAAAGTTCGATTACACTTGCTTTTCTAAGTTATTATTTTGCTATATTCTTGTTTCGTCTGATTCGTTTAAATTCAGCTCAGTTGCTGATAAGTAATAAAACTACTGTGATATGAAACAGTGAATGGAATCAAATACCCAGACATATTCTCAGGGTATTTTTAATTTTACACACATTTTCAACCACGATATTCTTAAAACGTATGTTTTTATATAAAAAGTGTCAACACTGTTTGCACCAAACGTTTTAGAAATTGATATTAGCCAGAAAAATACTAAAAAATAACCTTTATACTAACGACCAAAGAACAGAGATGAGATATTTTGGTGATATTTTTTTCTTGGTAAATGTGCGAGTAACAGACCAGGTAACGGGGGCAGGTCTCAATAGCTCCTTTTATTGTGATTCTTTGATGCTCTTTGAAAGTGTATATCATCTAACTTTCCTTTATGAAGAACAGCATAAGTGTTAATTTTTTGTAATGCAGCAGAAAAGGAAAAAAAGGACAAATGTGATAAGGTAGGCCTGAACCAATTACAGGTCTATGAAAGTATTGGGTCTTCTTCTTCTTCTTCTTCTTCTTTCTGCTTTTCCCTCAGGGGTCGCCACAGCGGACTAACGCTCTCCACCTCTGTCTGTCGGTGGTGTCGTCTGAGGAGGCTCTAACCATCCTCATGTTATCATTCGCCGAGTCAGAGAACCGTCTCTTCGGTCTCCCACGCTTCCTCTTCCCCGGTGGTGGCATTTCCATTACCCGTTTTCCCACGTACCCTTCGTTCCGTCGCATTACATGCCCAAACCACTTCAACCTTGATTCTTTCAATTTCTTCCCCAGTCTGGCCACCCCCAGTGTGTCCCGCAATGTCTCATTTCGGACTCTACCCATCCTTGTTTCCCAGGGGAGAAAGTATTGGGTAAGTTGATTTTAATCGTGTTCAATTGTATTCGCTGCCTTCAATCCTAATAGATAACTACTATCATAATCATCTCTCCATGTATTTGAATATAATACAGAGCACGATAAGAAGTATATAAACACGAGACACCCCTCAACCCCTCCCTGAAATTTATTTACTTTAGTTGTTTTCTTTGTGCTTGTGTACTTATTACGTGAGATACTTTCTTTGCTTTCAATATTGATAAAACCCTATTTAAAAAATGTCTTATTGATATTTATCACATCGCGAGTCGAAAGCTCTTTCTGAGCTAGTTCGAGACATCCTTTTCCTATTGTCAAGATTAATGTCTTCTTATTCTGTGTCCAGGTCCAATTCAACGCCAGTGCAAAAACTTTCTCAACCAAAATGAACTTAATTTTAATTCCGATATTACTTTCTTTTCATTCAGTTAATCTGCTGTTTCATAAAGTCAACAAATAACTGCCTTTATATACTAGATTTATATAGTATGAGTGTCTGAAAAAAGTATTAAGAAGTTTCAGATGAGTATTTTATGTTTAGCACGACAATAGTTGTTGATTTTCAATTGCTACAATTACTTAGCAAATATTTGTTGTTAAGGTAAAAATAACCAGATCATTATTTTACGTCAGCTCTAATAAGATTCAGATTAGTATTTTTTAATTGCTTCTTAGTGATTGATCTATATCTTTTACAAAATTCTTTAGCTAAAAATTACATAAATATTTACGTAAACGTAGGAGGTGAAGCCTTAACTTGGTGGAGCTCAGGAGGCTTAAACTGACAAAACTATGATTCTCCGAAAAGCAAACTCAAATCAAATCACCTGTCAATATTACATATATACTGCCCCCAACAACACACACACATATATATATATAATACATAATATATATATATTTAATACTAATATATAATTTATATATATATATATATAGATTATATAATAGCTCCTGCGTTTCAATGTGGTAGAGCACTTTTGCTGGTGACATTTCATATTCACTTTGATACTGNTATTTGTTGTTAAGGTAAAAATAACCAGATCATTATTTTACGTCAGCTCTAATAAGATTCAGATTAGTAATTTTTAATTGCTTCTTAGTTATTGATCTATATCTTTTACAAAATTCTTTAGCTAAAAATTACATAAATATTTACGTAAACGTAGGAGGTGAAGCCTTAACTTGGTGGAGCTCAGGAGGCTTAAACTGACAAAACTATGATTATCCGAAAAGCATACTCAAATCAAATCACCTGTCAATATTACATATATACTGCCCCCAACAACACACACACATATATATATATAATACATAATATATATATTTAATACTAATATATAATTTATATATATAGAGAGAGATTATATAATAGCTCCTGCGTTTCAATGTGGTAGAGCACTTTTGCTGGTGACATTTCATATTCACTTTGATACTGATATTACTATATATATATATATATATATATATATATCAGTATCGAAGAAATTATTAGCTATCGACAGTGCTCCATAATATAAGAATATTAGAGTTATCATATGGTGAACGACAAAAAGAATCAACAAAACTTAAGATTTAGAACTGTCAGCTTCATGTTTTCACAATCGTCAGCTAAACAAAAAACTGTTTAGCTGACGACCATACATATATATATATATATATATATATATATATATGTGTGTGTGTGTGTGTGTGTTTGTGTGTGTTTGTGTGTGTGTACGTTGAAAGTTAAGTAAATAAATAAGTGTATTTTGATTGTAACGAATGAGCCTTACGTTTTATGAAAATGTGTTTTTTGTAAATTGTGCCGCTTGGAAAGTTTTTCCCAAACCATGGTAATTATAGAGGGTTTAAGCTTAAGGCAGAAACTCTCTCTTTTACAAACAAGCGACAGAATAAGCTGTATTATGATTTTGGGAGCAGGGGATAATTGGTTTGGAGAGGAAATTAAGGATGCAGAGGAAGATTGCCCACGAGGATTTTGTCTGGACTTTATTCTATTTTCCTGATCAAATTGGAGATCAAAATCTAATGTAAAAGTTGTTTATCTTTTTGTTGTAGGCTGCCAGAAGCAAAGGACCAAGCTATTTCTATAAGATGCTATCCATTGACCTAGACTGGACTCACCTTGATACTATATACAATAGCAACATAAGAAGGCCTTTATTTTGTGCACTGAGCATCTGACCATTAATAACAACAACAACAAGGACGATATCCAAAGCAAATTAATTATCATAGTACAAAACTATCCAAAAGACATTTTCACAATATGAAAGAGTTGGCTCTGCCCCAATCATTTGTAAGATTTTGGGGAATTTTTATATATCAGTTTTGGTGTGGTCTATTGTCTTTTAATATTGCCACATTTGAATTCTGTTATCTTGTTCATCCTATTTTCCTACAGTACACACAGGCATGTTTTATAAGTGTGTTTCACTTAGAGGGTCTCTTTAACAGTGAAACCCCATATAGTGATCACCAGATATTTCCTAACAGGATATTAATTCTAAGGTAATCAATCTAGTCTACATATATAGCATTAATTGAAAAAATTTACTTGTTGCGATCAGTTAAATATCGGGAAATGCTAGACAAGGTACAAGCTGGAAAGGTCATATATAACTTTTCCTACAATTTAGTATATTAACGTCCATTGAAAATTTTACAATATAACTACAGTAATGTACTGGGCTAATAATGGGTAATTAAGTTTCATTATTATTTCCTAATTAATGCCTTTACTAAATGCATTACCTCGTTTCGGTCGGCTGCTTCTAACAAATGTTTGGCTTCTCTGGTAGGTTCGTCAAATTCTTCTGGTGTTTTCCAATGCTCGATTTCATCCTGCAAAGCAAAGTTAAGCCGATGTAAATGCTATGCTGTGCTGACAATAAGGTCGTAATTTTTTATAATTTTATAAGCTAAAAGGCGCACTTAAGTTTTCATTTTAATTCCTTTACCCCTCCCCTCAGCTATTCGACAGTAGTCCTCTTCGGGTGGCTGTCCTGCAGACTTCCTAACTCTATCAAAGAGTGCCATCGTATCCTGTGGAAAACATCTTCTAGCTAGAGGTCCTATCGCTTCAGAGCTGAGTTGATTGTATCACTCCATCTTTGTATTTCTGCAACTTTTCCGATATCTTTATTATTCTTTCTATATGCCCATACCATTAAAGTCTTTGCTTACTCATACTTACGGATGTCGATTTTCCTTTTCCTTTCTCTCTAATTTTCTCATTACTAACATGATCTTATATTTCTCATGCATATATCACATACATATCACAACATTTTCATTTCCGTCACTTCAATACTATCTATAAGTCAAAGGCGCACAACCTTTGACTCCGAGGAAGTGACACTGATTGATTGATTGACTGATTTATTGATAAGTCAAAAATTGCTTAAACGGAAGCGAAGGCACTATTTATTGACGAATTGATGGATAAGGCTCTGTTTACTGTCAAATATATTACAAAGGAGCAATTTTCTGAGTGAAATAGAAGGACTTTTAAATCCAGGACGTACAGTCCTTAGTATTTTTTTTAATGGTTAACAACTATAAAAGGCTAAAATCCACTAGGTGCATTAAACTGTGAAAGAGAGGGAGATAATAAACCAATAAATATATAGTTACGCCAAGACATCAATGGAAGGAATAACACAAGAGTTTCACATTCTTGCGGTCAAAGAAAAAACACAATATGGCATATTAAATGGTACATTTTAGCCTAGAAAACATATTTTTCTGAAAGGAAAACGTAAGTAAAAGTAATTTGTTTATATCATGACTTTTTGTCATCTTTTTCATAGTATGGAGTATGTAATATATAATATATAATATATAATATATAATATATAATATATAATATATAATATATAATATATAATATATAATATATAATATATAATATATAATATATAATATATAATATATTATATATAATATATAATATATAATTTATAATTATGTATTAAGAAAATTTGGGCACTTGTTTAAAGGCAGTTAGTTACACACATTTTTAAATAATACTGTTACCCTCTTGAGCTAATCAATACTTACTAGGCTAAGTTTTCCGTCATGGTCTTTGTCTAATTCATCATGAAATCTTTTCATATCTAGTACTTTCATCATTGGAACTCCGCAGGATTCTAAACGTTAGCCAAAAACAAATACGCCAGAATGAGATAAAGATATATTACTACATGTTATATAGAAATAAATTAATACTAGGAAATTGTCCCTTTTTTTAGTTAAGATTTAATTGTAGGAAGCTTCGGTTTGCTTTTTAAATTTGGGACTTTAACAGAGTATTGGGCAAGAAGACAAATGAAAAAGAGATTCCCCAGTTCTTCTGTAAAGTCGCCACCCAACAAGCCCTTTCATCACCTCTAGAACTGCGTAGAAGCCTTTGAAAAAAAAGTTGTCCTCCAAATTGCTCCATTTTTTGTCACAAAGAACATTGATCTAATTGATGCAGCAGGATTTTTCAAAATACATCTCTTAATCTTGGTAATTGGCCTTTTTTAAAAATCCAGTCTTCTCTGTTTTTAGACGCAAGGCTGCAGTGATCTTAGTCAGGTAGACTTTTTTATTTAAACCACTGCCGTCAGAGAGATCCACTGAAAACAAAAAGGTAACAATTACAAAAACATACAAATGCATTATTTGGAGAGAAACAAATCTCAATTGGTATTTTTAGGTCAATCAATGAGATCATTTAAAGAGACGATAACGAAAAACATTATCCCTCAAAGAGTTGATCTAAACATATATGGACATAAGTAATACCAAGTGATTCATTTCGTTCTCACGAACATCTTCAGACTCACTAAAGTATCTAAAATAGAAAACAGGAAATTATATTTGAAACTCTAAATCAAAACAAGAATGATACTGACAAATCAAAGGCCAATACTTACAAAAATATAATGAAATTGGCTTGATTTTGAGACGATTAAAAAATCTTTGAGAGATTTAAGGAGGACATTATTCCATCTATTAACCACGTCATTTATCAACAATTATAGAAAATCAACATCTTACATCCAGATTTCAAATTTACCATGGGATAGAAAAAGATGGCAAGATACGAAATGGCAAGATACGAAGCATCTCTATCGACATTCTTCTTATGCATAAAGGAACGACACTATCCCTCACTTTGAAGTCCATCAACAGATATAAGAAAGCTATAGTTAGTGGATTTGGACACAGAATTTTCAGTGCCTATGGCTCTTGGCAGCATTTTCACATCAGCTTAGATAGAGGTACTCGTATCCTGGAAAAGATCCAGTATCCACTGT
>RDPX01000238.1:544785-563417 GCA_003991215.1 Morbakka virulenta | reverse complement strand
TACTATCATTGGAGTATTTCTTTACGTATGTGTTTTAGTATAATTACCTACCGTATTACCCCAGTGACCCAGAGCAGATAAAGGTCCTATGAGACATGGCACGAACATTAAAAGATGATTGTCATATTTACCTTTCGAAGAATATAAGCAGTGCCTATGAGGCCAATTTTCTGGAGTTCTTGTACTCTATGCTTTCCAGGTATTTTCTCGATATGTTTTTGAGTCCACCTCTTCATCATCCTTATTGCCCCGACAATGACCGGAACAGTTCTAGCTTTGACGTTCCACATTTGTTAAAAATCTCCAGGCCTTAATACTTTATTAATTTTCGAATTCTTTAACTGAAATGTTTTTATCACTTTGCACACTAATGTCAATAAGCGTGCACATTTTGTTTTTCCTATCTTTAATTATAATGTCATGATGGTTGGCTTGAATTGTCCAATCAGTGTTGATTGTAAAGTACCACAGAAGAGTAGCATTTTCTCCTTCCTTGACTGGTAGTGGATAGTGTTCATACCAGTTGGGGTTGCATTCAATGCCAAAATGTTTGCATATACCCCAGTAAAGATACTGCACAACATGGTCATAGCATTTGACCTACTCATTCAGAACAAGTACCAGACATCCTGACATAAGGTGATCTATTGGTTCTGTATGCTGGTCACAGAGCCAGCACTTAGGGTCAACTGCATTCTTCAGTATGTTTGCTTGCTAATTCTGGGTAAATAGGCTATGATCCTGTGCTGTGATGCTGCAGCCTTCCATCCCTGCCTTAAGTCCTGCACTCCTCAGACATTGATGGGTTGGATCTTACCTTACATCAGCATCTTGGCTTCAAAGAGCATACTGTCTATGCGGAGATTTCTCGCTTCAACAATAGGCAAGCTGTTTCTGTGCTTCCCTTTTAGTATTCATTTTAACTTTCTTCACAATTACTGTGGCTAAGCATCCATCTTCATCTTTTTTGGTTATATCTACTCCTAATTTGTTTTCAAATTTCTGGGGTTCTTTGTAAACCGCAGTTTTTTACTCCTTTCATGCCTGCTTTCTAGATTTAACATCGAATCACCTTTTGATTCAAGATATTGTTTCATTCCAATTGTAGTGATTTTATAAAACATTTCAAGTTGTATGTGTTCACACCCCCCTTTACATCAAATTTATCTTTGATTACGATATTCGGCCTGTTTGCTTTGATTTCTTTGCCTGTGTTAATTGAAATGGTGGTGGCCTGCATCTGGTAGTATTTACAAGTATTCCAGTGGATATAAGTGAATGTCCTATCATTTCCTTCTAAATATTTCTTTTTTGGTAGGACGGAGCAGTCTGATATAATGTGCTCCAGAAGTTCTTCAAGTTCAAGGCATAGTTTACATTTCATGTCAATTCCATATTTGATAATTTTGTACTGATAGTATTGTGTTGATAAACTTTGATCGTGTGGGGCTATCAACAAACCTCTTGTTTCCGCTTTTAATCCTCAGCTTTGAAAGAATTTATGTGTCAGTTCTTTGTCAAAATCTGTCAATTCTCTCTGGACACTGTCTGTGTAGACGAAAATGAATACCGGAGGGCGTTGCAATACCAGTCAGATTCTGGGCGTTCTCCTTAGACATGGTGATGAAGATTGTGTCGTCAAGAATATTATTTATCTGGAAGTCATTAACAAGTAGACCTGATTTCACTATGAAGGTTGAAAAAATTTGGTGACATACCACATCCTTGTTTTTGTTCTCTCCAAATGTGGGACCATTTAGCGTTCTCATCTTGGCATCTATTTTTCTGGTTTTTTTCTACCAACTAATTACATTGAAACTATATTTAGCCACTGGGATTGCAAAAGTGTGAATTTCTGTAATTTTATTAGAGAAACTTAGTTTACTTTTCAGGGTCATCTTAATTCTTTAAAAGTGCTCTTTTCTGACCTTTCCTTTCATTGTTGCGTGTTTGAATCCATTGGCTTCCTCTATGCCTAATTTATGTGCCTTTTTTTTGCTCACGTCATTTATTTGCTCGAGTTCTTGAATAATCATTGCAGCATCTAGCTTTACCCTTGATCTATTTGTAAGCTTTCTCCTTTTAAAGAATGCTTCGGCACATTTGTGTATTCCAAATTACATTTTAATGCCGTCACTAAATATCTTTACTGTGGTTAAAAGTCCTTCTACTTGATTATCATTCTTAGAGTACAGTTCCAAGTCATCCATCTAGAACAGGTGATTTACTCGTTTTTTGCTAATTTCATATTCCAGTTCTGTGTTATTTAGTAGATTGATGAGAGGTCCAAGAAAAGGGCAGAATAGGAGAGGAGACAATGAATCCACTTGAAATACTCTATTTCTAATTCTGATAGAATTTGTTGTTATCGAACCATCGAATCATTGTTGTTTGCCATGTATTCCTGCTATGGATGATATTTTTTATTAGATCTGGTGAAACGTTATCAATTTGCATTGCTTTAATAATCCAACTATGAGGAACACTGTCAAAAGCTTTTTTGTAGTACATCGAAACAGCACACAAATCCTTTCTCTTAGCCTTACAATCCTCAAGAATAATTCTATTTACAAGAAATTGGTCTTTGCAACCATGCGAATCTCTCCTACATCTTTCCTGTTCAGCTGGTAGTAAATTGTTTTCTTCTAAGTGATTGTAATTTTTACCTGTCATAATAACGCTTTGCTGGATCTCCGTGTAGGGATTCGCAATTCTTCAACCAATAATTTTGTATTTTGTCTATGACATGGGATTTCCAGTTAATTGAATTTCCAATTTGATGCTTTAACTTCATACCTAATTTTGTCTTTCCATTCTTATTCTGGTAAATTTTAATGGATTTCTCTTGTGTTTTTATCCATTCAGCAGTTTTCCAAAACGTTTCAGTTTCTTCTAATGATAGCAAGTCATTAATTTCCATTTGTTTCTCATTCGCCTAAGTTCAAACTCCACAACCAGATGCAATTTATTGACATACCCAAGACATTTATTATTGTTATTATTATTTGAATTTTTATCACAGCCGTAAGATCTAGATTAGCTGGTATTTAACCTGAATAACAAGCTGCTACTTGCAGCCTTAGATATTCAGTACGTATCGAAGAATCCCTGCTGTCCCAAATAGGCAGGCTTTTTGGAGAGTTCCAAAGGATACATTTGGGCATACGGTATTTAGCCATCCTTGGAAACCCTTTGTTACCGTACCTAACGCTCCAATGACTATTGGGAATACTTTGATGTTACTGCAATCCCATTTCAAGTCCTGATAACTATCAACTTTCCGTTTTTCTATCTTTAACCCGTGTATCAAAAGGGCACGCAACGTCTATAATTAAACAATTTCTTGTTAGTTTGTCAAAGATTTAAGATATCAGGCTTATTGTGTTCAAGATGTGTTTCTATGTCCACTTCTTAATCATCCCAACTGCCCCAATTATAACACGGATGGTTTTAATTTTCATTTTCTACATTCTAGCCACTTCTATTTTAAGGTCATTATATTCACTAAGCTTTTCAAATTCCTTAACTGATAGATCACAATCGGTTGTTACACTCATATCAATCATTTGCCACATTTAACTCAATTTGTTCTTAATAAAAATATCTGGCCTGTTAGCTTCTATTGTTCGATCAGTACTTTTCAAAAAATCCCATTGGATAGTCACTTTAGGTGTGTCAATAACTGGTAATGATTTATACTCATATCACGTATCAGATGTCTTGGTATCATAGTGGTTCCAAACTTTCTAGTGTACGTATTGGCCAACACGATCCTGTCGGTTGGTGGATTCGTCCAGTACTTTTCTTAGTATCTTTGCAGTTCCTAACAGGGAAGCTCTCTGTAAAAGTTATTATTGCTATTTTTATTATTAATATTATTATGCACACCTTCATTATAGTAGATTGATTTCATTCAGATGTAATCTCTCCTTAATATAGGTGACACAATTCAATTTTCAAGGACTTTTCTTATTATTAAATTACAAAACGCAATATTTAAAAGCATCATCACACATTTGTTTTACCAATAGTTTAAACTGTATATATATATATATATATATATATATATATATAAGTTGAAGGAGAGGAAGGAGAGAAAAACATGTGTCTAGAAATAGAACTATATTTTCTCCTCTTTTTTTGTGTTGTTGAGCACTCTGGTCCCTTTTTCTGAGATTGCGCATATCCAGTGATGTCCTACATTATTGTCTCAATGGAAGTTAATAGGGGTCTTTGTATGGAAATCAGAGGAGAGAAATTTAAGTAAAAATTGATGCTTTTGGACAGCAAAACATGTGTCTGGAGATTGAACGACTGCTTCTCATTCTTTTGCTCAAGATCTACTGCGGTGCTCTGGCCTCTCCTTGATCGGAACTTCGGGTATAGGGTCCAATCATGCCGGATAGGTGGTCTGGAGATGCTTGACCACTGGCTGAATATCAACCCAAGAGGAAGGGCCTTATCGCTGAGGGCGCTGGAGGGGAATTCCGTGTGTCTGACATGCTTTATGTACAGCTTTTTCATTATCTGTTGCTTCCTTTCTGGTCTTTCATAGATGGGAATCTGTGAAAGACAAAAATGAGCCCACTGTTTACCAGGGGTATCATGAATCAAAGGTCCCTGTAGACCAACTATATGTGCAGATATATATATATATATATACATATATATATACATATATATACATATATATATATACATATATATATGGTGATTTTTGACTTTTCCAGATGAAAATAGTCATTCTGAGTTCTCTTCATCACTTTTCCCATGTCATCTAAGATGAATTTGCATTCCTGCTGTTGACTTGCGCATATTAAAGCAGATATGACATAAATTGAGTGATTTTCACTTGATACACTTGTCGAGACTGAAATGTATTCTTATGAACAGCCATGTATCTTTTTAAACCAACAGTGGACTTGCACACTTTGTTGCATATTACACAGGTTGTTTGATCTGACCTAGCAGGCACCAATTTAACACAATCACGAGATTGGCGGCTTTCGACTGAAGCACCCAGTCACAAATGTCGCATTTCCAGCTCTGTATGTCATGGTCAAGTCTATTAGCAAAACCTGTGCCTTCTTTCTTTCCTCAAGAGCATCATATCTTTCACCTGCAAACTTCTGCCACTCCGACCTCGGCAGTGTGAATTCTTCCCACTCATCAATGTTAATTTGTTAATCTTTCAAATAGTTAGTTTGTACAATCCTTGTACATCCCCTCAGGCTTATGTTGAGGGCACTTGCTGTTTCTCAGCTTCCCGTAAAAACGTTGTTTCGACAGCCTACAAATTTCCATTCATACCAAGGGTCTACCCAACGTATGTGAGTCCTCATTCAAGGAGTCTTAATACTAGAGCGGCATGCTGTTATAAGAACTTTAGCCTTGAAATTTCTGAACTTTATGGGCTCAGAGGAAGCCATGTAAGAGCTTTACTGTCGGGTACTTGTGCTTGCCACTTGATATTTAAGATACGTCTTAAGCATTTTTGCTGAAATTGTTCAAGCCATATAATGTGCATTTGATGCAACGTCTATGGCTCCAATGAATACAAGAGTGTGGTTAGCACATAAGTCTTGTAAACGCAGATCTTTGTCTTGTTTGTGATACCACGGTCAGACCACACTCTCTTCTCTAACTTGCCAAAAGCTATAGCAGCCTTCTGAAGTAGCCTGTGAATTTCAGTATCAAGAGAGTCGTTCCTTCACAAAGCACTACCGAGGTAGCCAAACGAAGCAAGTACTCCTGGCCTTGCATCACTGACCATGAAATTTGTTTCCAAGTATGCTTCACCTGAGGCGGTAGTAAATATTACCTTTGTATTGGACAGACTGATCTTCAGACCAAAGGTAGTGCTGGATTTAGTAAAACGATCCATTATATGCTGCATATCAACTTTAGAGTGTGAAGTTGTGTTTCTGTGTATATACAGAAATACAATGCCAGCATGAGAACAAGTCCGAGTCTCAATGGTTTAAAGATGCATTAAAAAGACAGCTCTTCAAATACAATATCTTCCTTTTACATGAAGGTTACAAAGATGTTAATATTTGTAACTCAACAATTTCAAAATCAAGTTGAAAGAACTGTCAACCTTAAGGTATTTTTCCAATGTTACTGCTCCAATTTTACTGCTCCAACTCCTGTTTTACTTTTTCTTTCGAAAATGTTTGAACGTTAAATAAGAAAATATTTATTTGCTTGAAAAGTAATATAAATAAACATGTAGATATCACTCAGAAATAGGTTTTTTGAAACTGAACAAGTAGCAAAACATTGCAAAATCTACTTCTCTAGTGTTACTATAAAAGTCTGATGAATGAATATTAATCACTTACATTGAAACCCAACCACCCCATTGAAATTGAATACAGAAATACAATGTGGCAAATTCATATCTGTTATGCTGAATAGCTTGCAGAAGAACTGACCCATTACTATGCCTTCTTTCAGATGAAATTAAAGATGAATTCACTATAATTAATTGTTTCTGATAAACAAGATCATGACATCTGGTATTACGAGCATTGAATAAAATGATACAAATTAATCAGTGTTTGTTGAATATTGCAAAGCAACTGAGGCACAGTTGGAAGGAAGTAAAGAGGTGAGTAGCAAAGTGTTTCCTTATTTAAACCAATTCTGGGCTAGAAATCAGAGAAAACTAATACTCAAATGTTCACCATATGAAGAAGAAAAGCAATTATATGAAGAACTATTTCAAAATCCTTACTGAGATACTCTTCCATTGATAAAAATCCATCTTTGTCCTCGTCATACTCTTCAAGTTCTTCCTACAAAATTCCATAAGATAAAAAGAAAAAAAATGTGCGGAATTGAACCAGAGTAAAAATAAGTAGCTCTTGTACATATCCTGTTTATATCATCTGTATAAAATGTATATTCTATAGTATGAGCTAAATAGTTTTTTGTAAATAAGTCTGTAAAAGCCTCATCTTAACAATAAACTCCCTCCCCTTCCTCCAACACACGCACACACACGCACACACACACATTTAATAGGTGGAGTAGAAAAAGTCTGAACGGAAAAGCTTTATTGAGAAAAAATATTTTTATCTTACCCAACTATTTAACATTTAATGCTCAGATATATTTACGATTTAATCAATGTAGACCACACAAAAGTATAAAAAACACCTACAATGGCAATCTAGAAGGGTTTCTTACTGTAATTACATGCCATTGTATTCTGATAATGTGAAATGTGTTTTTATAGGGATTGGGACGGAGAAAACAACACAACGACTCCGGCAGATTTAGCGCACGGTGCGCTTAAATAATTTTGGGGATTCTAAAGGGTGCGGTTAAATAATTTTGGGGATTATAAGGGTGCTCTTATTCAGGGGGTGTGCGTATTTGAGGGAGTGCGTTGATTGGAAAAGTCAATAAGCGCACTCCCTCAAAAAAACAACAAAACGACTCCAACAATGTTTTCAAGGTCCAACACATCTAATTACTGTAATTATTCGATTAAGCGCACGGTGCGCTTGAATAATTTTGGGGATTCTGAAGGGTGCAGTTAAATAATTCCGGGGATTATAAAGGGTGCGCTTATTCAGGGTCTGCGAGTATTTGAAGGATAATTTTAAAAATGAGTTTAAATTCATTATTTTTATTTGTTATTTGATATTTCATTTTCATTTTAGATGCAATTTCAAAGCTTCCCTTTAATATGGTTTTGCTTAAATAAAGCAGAAAATTTGAAGATTTTTGCCCCTTTCTGTTACGTTTGCTTTTGAGCCCATCAGCAATAGCCAGCCTGTCTGGTGAATCCTTGTTTTGCTTTGTTCTCCATAGTAAGTAAGTCACATCCATTTATCAATCCTTTATTTTTAGTGTCGTGTATGTAACACACTATTTTAATTAACATATTTGTACTGTCACATCAATTTCACATAGTCACTTTCCATAACTTTCATTTCTTTTGTCACTCAGCAGTAGTACCATTTTTTTCCAAATAAAAATCCTTAGTTTTTCCAAAAGTGTCAAATGTACGCTAGCAGCAACCTTTAGTTTGTGTACCCTTTGTGTGCTTACTCTATGCATTCCGACAAAATGTGACTTATTGTCCTTCCATGTTTTCCATGCTCTTACATAAGAAACAAGTATCAAAATAATCCACATTGGCCTTAATAAAATTAGTTTTCAGAACTTAATCTTGTCCTGCTATTACAAACACTTCTGTTCTCTCTGTCTTTAAGTCTCATATCTTCTAAGGACGTTGGCAATCATGGTTTTCCATCCGCATCTTTTCCAGCAAGCTAAATTATTGAAATAGTGGTTAAATTAGTATTTGGGCCTTCATTTATCCATCTGCAAAAATTATCTAAATATATTACTCTCTGCCTTCCTCTGATTGTAATGATACGCCGGAGCTTCCTGAAAGCATCTTTCGCCATACCAATTCTAGGTTTTATGTCTTCATCGCATCTACGATCTGATCTAATTACGCTACTGATATAGTTGAATTTATCTACTTGCTCTATTTGTTCATTATTTATCATTACTGAACAAACTTTCCTTCCTATATCTTTTGAAATGACTATACATTTGGTTTTCTTGTGGTTCAGGACAAGTTCTTTCTTTCTACTCTCTAAAGTTGCTTTATTTATTAAAGATTATAAGTCACTTTGAGACCCTGTGGTAAGTATTGTAACGTCGGCATATCTTATATTATTTGCCCTTCTGTTACCTGATTTAAACACCTTTCTCTTTCTCGCAGACATCCGTGTCCATATCCACTGTTCAGCTCACTTCATTCTGGTGTTTATTCAAAAAACATTGTGTAGTCTATTTGATCAAAATCTTTCTTTTCTTAGAGTCTGTAACTTCTTTTTCTTATGATGTCCTGTAGTCTCCATTCTACCTTTAATCAGCATTTCAATTATTAACTCTTGACTTTTCCTAACTTATTGTCTCCTGCTCAACTTCTCAGCAGCTACAATATCCTCGACATCGATTAAACCTCTGCTAATTTGTGATATTTTCATGTAAAGCCTATTTACATCTTCCTGTGAGTGTCATTCTCAATACATGCTTATCGCTTTGCTTTCTTTCCCTGTCTTTTAGTTTTGAATTCATCAATATTCCAGTCAATAACTCTTTTACCCTATCGTATTATTTTTCTGCTTATACATTACTGGGTGAAGTCATTTTACAGGGATTTTTTGGAGAATAAAATTTTAAAATACTTATGATGGGTTATCTTATTTTTCATTCCCTTGTATTGAATCAAATACTTGTAATTCTCTGTATAGTTTGCGCTTTAATTATATTTTTCGCAAGCCTGAGGGCTTTAAACTTCGCTCCTACAGACGTCTGCTGAATATCAGATGGTTCGACCAAATAAACAATGACGCGGTTCTACATTTAATTCCTAGAAAAATTGGCCTCTTTGGACACATTTGCCGTATGCCTGATGACCGCCTGATTAAAACAGCAATGTTTGTCATTGTTGATAGGAAGAACAAGCGTCGCAGATCAGTCAGAATATTGACTGACGACATCACTGCATAGACCAACACCAGTCTTTCTGCTGGCACGAGAAAAGCTCAAAACAGGACACAGTTGCCACAGATAACGCGGAAAGTCAGTGACATCAACGGTTACAAAGGCGACCATGGAAATTAAGTCAAGTAAGTAAGTCATCATATCATTACCAGATAGTGTAATGCCTTCTAAGCCCAGAGATCTTAGCAAAACATCACATTTCTCTATTCTAAAAACATTCTTATATCAACACAAATGATTCTCAGCGTTTGTACTAACGAGCCAATTTCAATTATGTGTTTTCCATTCTGCTTAAGATCATCCATAAATAGCAGATAATTTATGCTAGATCTGCTTTTCCTAAGGAAAGTTTAAACTTAATTTTTTGTACACCCATCAATAAAGGTGTTATTGCAATAACAAAATGTAAAGAAAACAAAATATCTCACTGACATATCCCTGGCCAATTTTTAGATCATACAGCATATCTTTACCTGATGTTAATCACACTCTCTAATTTTCCATGGTTTTGCATTAATAAGTGATTTTTGGTACTTTCACTACATCAAAACATTCTATGAAACGCAAATTAGGCATCATATCATAGACCATTTTGTAGCCTACCCAAAGCTGCACCTAGATTCGTCATTCTCCTTTTCCATTATTAGGTGTCATTTTTTCAATAAAAAGCTGTTCTTTTTCCTCTACTATGAAAAATGATTTCATCTTGGTATGAAATTATAAGTCTTTTAAAACAACGCTAGTAAATACTTTCAAGTAGATTCACTGTTTGTATTTGGAGACTATATCTTTGGTTCCATTGTTACAAATGGCAGTGACCTTAGCCGATCTAAAAAAAGTTTTTTCTATAAAACTAGTGCGCCAACCATAAGTAAGGCACTTTTATCAATAAACAATAACATGCATTCATATTATAAGTATTTGGTAATAAAAAAAGCACTCCATCCATGAAATGTATTTGCTTGCGTCGTTTCAAGCCTTACTAAACAAAATAAGTACTTTATCCGAAAATTTTTAATTTTTGACTTTATTTTCATGTTAAAAAGCATAAAAAAGATTTCATATAAATTATTAGATCACGAAATCCGTAAAATGTCTGATTTGGTGTTGTTTCTGCTCCACTGGTCCATTTGTCAGTTCAGTTGGGGTCTAGGTCTACAGTTGAATAGCAGACAGAGAGAAATTCCACCAAATTTTAACGATCTATTTGATAAATCCAGAATATCTACCCATTTTGTGCTAAAATCTCTTTGAAGGTAAACTGACTTTGACTTCGAGCTTCAGGTTCACTTTGGATTTTCAGACCCGATTTTCAGATCCGATCCAAAGCCGACCGAAACATTAATCAAATTAACTTTTAACCACTTTGGTTTATCACTGATTTGAAAAAAAAATCTGAAAACGGATTTATTTTGGCGATTTGATGCATTTTTCCGTGACTTTTGCGCCAATATAGACTCTGGCCAATTTTCGTTTCGTCCTACTGCCTTTCAAAGACGATCGTGGCTTCCGGAAGCCAACTCGAATCAATCACTTTAAAAGCGAAGGCTTCTGAACTATTTATTTTTCGACCAGAACCAAGGTGGAAAAGCTATCATGCTTTTTCACAATTATCTTCATTTTTATTCATGATTGTCTATTTCTTGTTTTATTGCTGTGAATTACTATAGAAACTTAAAAAATAACTTATATAAAAGCCAATTTCTCTGTTAATATATAAAAGTCTTTATCATTCCCATTATCATTAATATTGTCACCAATTATCTTCCAGGAAAGTCACAGGTCTCTAAACCAGGATATTTAGTAGAACTATTTCCTGTAGAAAATCAAGTCATGTGAATCTCCACTTGCTTGCTAAACTTCTGAAACCGAGTTGTTATCATTCCAACTGCTCCGACCATAATCGGGTTTACTTTAGTTTATTATTATTATTATTAGTAGTAGTAGTAGTAGTAGTAGTAGTAGTAATAGTAATAGTAATAGTATTGCTTTTATTATCACCCTTTTACCTAAAAGCACAGGCAGGCAGATGTTATACCAGGTGTAAGAAAGCTCGTTATTATCAATAGCCAAAGGTACTTCACAGTGTCCCTCACATTTTAGTACTCTAATACTTCTCCTATTATTGTAGCTGTCCCAAATAAATAGTTTGACTCCAATATCCTTTATAAAGTTTGGAAACATTTTTGAAACACTACCTTGTGCTCCAACAACAATTGGTATCACCATAACTTTGCTTAGATTCCAGCGTTGGTTAATTAATAGGTTGAAGTCATATTTTTCAACCTTATTTTTTCTGTTTCAGTTATCCCTTTATCTCCTAATAATGGTTATCAATAATTATTGCAGACCTTTGCCTATTATCAATGATTCCTATGCCCTGTTTCTTTTCCTTGATCTCATTAGCCCACTGAATCATCATATCCCAGAGGATCTTATGATCAGTCTTTTTAACTTTAACCTCAAGTCTTCGATCATACCTATCTATGGTTTTTGTACTTGCAATTTCTCACTTAACTTCTAGTGGACCATCTGGCATCTTTGTCGTGTCTCATTTAGTATTCTTTTTGCGCTAATGTGGTACACTCGCAGATAACAAAGCTTATTGTTTCACCTTTCTGACCACCTAATCTACAGTTCGGCGATTTTGAAGTTTTAGCAATATTATGCTTAACGTAATTAGTTATAATAGCTTGCTCCTTCGCCGCAAAGATCAATGCCTCAGTCGGGTTTTTTTAAATCACACCTGCTGAGCCATTTCCAGGATGCCTCTTCATCAATGGTGTTTAGTAAATTTCTGATAAAACTGATCATACATTTGTTTGTCTCTCCAAGCTTCGTTCCCTTTTAAATTCAAAATCTCTTAAACTCTGATTTTTGCCACAGTTCTCAGTGATAATTATCCTTACATGCTTAAAACCTTGCAATAGGGTACCAGTTGAATTCTTTAGGTGCCAACGTTCCAGTTGATAATTCCAGCTCCATACCTCAACAGTGCCACTGCCCATGTATTGATAGCTTTGATCTTGTTTCTGCCATTCAGTTCAGATTTGATAATTAATGGTGCCCGCCATGTTCAAATTGCTCTTTCATCTCTTTGTCTGTCGGTCTCCCTGTCTACCTGTCTCTATGTCTCTCTGTCTCTCTGTATCTGTCTCTCTGTATCTGTCTCTGTATCTGTCTCTCTGTCTCTATGTCTCTCTGCCTCCCTGTCTCCCTGTCTTCCTGTCTCTCTGGCTCCCTGTCTCTCTGGCTCCCTGTCTCTCTGGCTCCCTGTGTCTTTCTGTGTCTTGCTGTGTCGGTGTGTGTGTCTCTCTTTCTCTCTCTTACACACTCTTTTATCCCTTTTGAACCTCCTTGTCTTAGCACAAGAACCCAACATTTCTTAATTCTCTATGTCTTCTTCCCTCAACATTTGCACAGATATTATTAAAGAATAAATTTGTTTTTCAGTTTTGACAAACAATTTTAAGTCATCCATACAGAGTAAAATGTTAAGTTTTTAGAGTTTTTTTCTCCCATTTCATGAAAATCAAGGTCATTGGTACTAGACATAAAACGAATGGAAGTGGTAAGAGACAATCACCTTTGAAATTACCTCTTCTGATGTTGACATTACCAAACGAGATAACACAAGAGATCACCTCTTATTTCCAGTTCTTCATACTTTGTTTTAGTTGGTTTTTCGTATTTTCAGAAATTCCTAATAAATCTAGTCATTCCTCATTCCAGCTATGGGAGATCACAACATATGCTTTGCTGTGGTCAATCCATGCAATTTCTAGATTTGTTTTTCTTCTTTTACACTCCTTCAATACGGCTCTATCAATCACAAGTTGTTCCTTTGTCCCTCTACACAAACCTTTATACCCCTTCTGCTCATCAGTTCGTATAAGTTCTTCCTCCGGGAAGTTGCAGAGATGATCTGATGTAACCCACGTTAGCAGTTTTTACATAATAGGAAGGCAGGATATTGGCCGGTAGTTATCTACCGCATTTTTTTTAGCTTTATCCTTTTCACATAAAATTGTCCTTCCATAAGTTAACCACACAGGACGTTTTTGGTTGTCTCTTAAAATCTGATGTACTTGGCAGGTTATTCTATAATGTAAGGAAGATAATCACATAATCCAATATCCCTAGACTCTAAATCTTTCAGGAACTTTTCCAGTTTGAAACCTTCCAACTTTCCTTTAATACTTTTTCTTTTGTTATTACTAAACCACCCTGTTTTCTGCAACTACTCTCTTATTTCGATGTTTACAGCAATCTAGCATTTCTAATATGGTCTTTATTTTTACTTCATATTCCAATCCAAAATTCTATACTCTCTTCAGCATTAGGTATTTCACTTTCCTTTGGAGTTCCCCATTAAGTTCAGAAAATCCTCATTTCTGATCAGAATTGAATAATTGCAATTTATTTTTTTTTTTAATTGGCTGAATTCTTTCATTATACCAATTCAACTTTGCCATATTTGCTAGAACTCTTTGTTTAATTTCTTCTAATATCAGCACTAGTTCTTTCCCCGAAACTTTTTATTTCTGGTCTGATATTTTTGGTAAAATTTCTCAACATTCCTTTTGGATTTTAATTCACTACTTTTGTATCTTGATGGTAGATTGATGTTCTTCTGAAATTCTTTAATGCCATCTTCTATTCTTCTTTTCTTCATGAGGATTTAGTTGAATTTTGGGGTTTTATTAAAAAAACTTACTGTCTCGAAACCCCATAAAGAAATAGTCACAATAAAGTTGTTAGTTTCCGTGAAGTTCGAAGTTCGAAAATATTCTAAAACCTTATTAACCTTTTTGACAGTGTCATCGAGTCGCTTAAAGTCAGCATTATTTAATGTCATTGCATCATTCTTTTCTTTTAAGTCAAATATTTCTTCTAGTTTACCTAAAAATGGCTCTTTTTTTCTTCGGTAACATTCTTTGCAAAAATAATTGCTTCAATCCCCATCATCTTGCTTAATTTCATTTACATTGTTTATGACATTCATAACAGTACCAACTCTTTCAATAATTTATAATCCCCTTATTCTCACTATTCGACAGATTTGGTGTATTTTCCCTTTCACACGCATTGGCACCCTTTTGTCGCAAATACCCCTACTGACCCTCTCCCAGCCATTCCATCCTGCTTGCACTCTTTTGTTTATTTCTCTGACACAGTCACCACCACTCTCAATCATTGAGCCTGGGTACTTGAACTCATCCACTATATTTTGCTCCGCATCTCCCATCATGATCTTGTCATTTTCTTCACTGTCATTCAGGCACAGATATTCTGTCTTTGTCCTACTCACTCTTAGGCTTCTCTCCAATGTTCCTGCTCATCTTTCTAGCTCTATCCAAACTTCCTCTTTGGTCTCACAGCATGGCACAATAACATCAGCAGACATAATTTTCCATGGTCCCTGTCTCCTCACCCTTGCTATTAGGTTGTCTATAATCATAGGAAAGAGGAATGGGCTCAATGCCGAACCCTGATGTCACCCCACATTTATCCAGAACGAAGTGGTTGTACCAACTGGATATCGTACAGCCGTCTCACAGTTCGTATACATGTCTCCCACCACAGCCACATAAAGCTCCGTTATTCCAGCATCTCCCTTACAGTGCCACACTTCTTCACTAGGAACGCAATCATATGCCTTTTCTAAGCCTAAAAAAATGCAGACCAGTTGCTTCTGTCCTTCCCGGTACTTTTCTAGTAACATTCTTACAGCAAAAATTGCATTAGTTGTGATTCTGCCGGGCATGAATCCAAATTGCTCTCCGCTGAAGTTGTAGTCCTTGTAGTCTCAACTCTAACACTCGTTCACCCAGTTTTATTGCGTGACTCGTGACGCTTATGCCACGGTAGTTTCTACAGCTTTGTGCGTCCTCTTTGTTCTTGCATATGGCTACTAAGGTGCTTTTGCTTCACTCTACTGGCATTTGTTCTCCCTTCAGCATCTTATCAAACAGGCCAGTTGGGAATTTCACTCCAATATCTTTCATGCTGGTCCATGCCTTGATAGGTATGTTATCCAGCCCTACCGCTATTCTTTTCTTCATTCTTCTCGTAGCCTTTCTCTCTTCCCTTCTGATAATGTCCTTGACCTCTCGATTGATCTAACGTGCCCTGTCTTTTCTTCTCTCCTTTGGATTCTCAACATACATTAGTGACTAAAAGCAGTCCCTTCATATTGTTTGGATGTTATCTTTATCAGTTAAAATCTTTCCACCCTGTCCTTTAATCATTCCCGTATGCTGTATGTCCTTGCTTTCTTGGTCTTTCTGCTTTTCTAGTCGATAGACCTCATTATCTGAATCCTTTTCTTACAATTTCTTGTACAGATCTTTGTGCACCCCATCCTTGGCTAGTGCCACGGCCTTCTTAGCTGGTTTGTTGCACTGGTCATATCGCAGTTTAGCTTGGTCATCCCTGGTGTTATGCAGTTGCTTATTTGTTTGGTTCTTTTCTCTGATAGCACGCTGGACTTCGTCATTCCGCTACCAAGTTTCTGTGTTTGCCTTTCTCTGTCCCGAATACACCCAATACCTCTTTTGCCATTAGTCTCATTACTGTGGCCATTTGGCTCCATGTGGTCTTTATGATATCACCCTGCAACTCCCTTTTTACAGCTTCTTGGTACTCTACACGCACAGCTTCCTCCCTCCGTTTCCACCACCTAGTCCTTGGCACAGTTTTCTCTTTTCTTTTTTGCTTTCTTTCTAGTACTAGGTCTGCAATAACTAGTTGATATTCTTAGGTTACAGCCTCTTCCTGTATTACTTTACTATCCGTTTTTTAACACACAATGTAATCTACCCTGTTTTTCTGCCTCCGCTGTCATACGTTAATAGATGCCTACCTTGCTTTTTGAAGTAGCTGTTTATCACTACCATTCCCGTGATGTGTGCAAAATCCACTATCCGCTGCCTATCCCTATTTTTTTACCACAGGCAAACCTCCCAATCACTTGCTCATCCCCACTGTTTCCTATGCCAATGTGACCTTCGAGATCTGCACCTAGAAATATGAGTTCTGATCCTGGTATATCGGTTACCAGTCTCCCAGCTTAGTCAAGAAAGCATACTTCTCCTTTCCATCGCAACCCACCTGTGGTGCATAAGCGCTGATGACATTCACAATTCCCTGCTCTAATTCCATTTTCAGTGTAATCACTCTGTCTACGACCCTTTCCACTCACAGTACACAACTAACATAGTCCTGTTTCAGAATCGCTCCCACACCGTTCGCGTTCTTTTCCTTTCCATGATAGAACAAATTGTAGCTATACTCGATATTTTTAGCTTTGCTTCCTTTCCACTTGGTTTCCTGTACCCAAAGTATGTGCACCTTTCTTACTTTCATCATCTCCACAATCTAGCTGGTCATCGTCTCTACATTCAATGGTCCTACCCTTATGTTTCTTCTCTTGCGTTTCATTCTATTCTTCTCTCCTTGGACATGGCTGCCTCCTCATCTCCTCCCTGAACCTCCAGTAGCATATTTTCCATTACCACCCTGGGTATTATCGACAGCAATGACGGCTGTCGTTCATCCATGCCTCGGACGAATCGGTTTGAGTTAGTTCTGGTTTTTGTTTCATAAGAGATGCATTTTAGCCTTCCTGCCAAGATGTTAGATATCCAGGCACCATTATTACTATTATTATTGTTATTATTATTATTATTACTATTACTATTATATCTCTAGAGCTTTCCTGAAAAACCTTTACCGTTGCAAGCAAATATACTTGCTGAATCATCTCAATCTTCTATTCCACTTGAATCTTGAATCTTTGCTGCGCGTGAAACAAAATCCTTTCTCAGTGTAGCCAGTCCCCAAATCACGATAAACATCACAAATACTTTTATTACATCTCCAGATCTTTTAGATAATATTTCCAACGAGTTTTGCAAAACATTACGCAATAAAGTAGAAATTTAAGTTGTAAAATTGTGTATTACAAATAAGAGAGTACCAAATAGGAAACTTTCAACAAACGAAATCTTAGTTAAAGGATCCAATAAAAAATCGGGCTAACAACGGTCTCAACACACAAACAAACAGCGGAACACCCATGCTGATGTTCTTAAAGGTTTAGCCATCTGCAATCACTTTATCTTTTTGATGTCGCAATAAGGTATGAAAAAACACACCTTACAATATCAAATGAATCATTAAAACCAGCAGGTTAGGAATCAAAAGAATTAAACAGACATACAATTGCAACCAATCTGATCATAGCTCTGTGCTCAGTTGGATGTTGAAAATATTCAAATTCTTTCCATGTTAAATCACCATCTTTATTTATATCAGCATATCTCCATCGTCTGCGGTCTCTTTTCACAAAAGTCCCAAATATACTTTTTTTCTCTTCTGATAATCCATCTTTACCTATTCGAATATAAAAATCCAAATCCATTTGTTCAATTTTCCTTTAAACACATATGAAAAAATCTTAAATAAGGTTTATTATCCCATGCGTATTTACAGCTACATTTTATAGAAATTTTGATTTAGTTTGTATAACTAATCACTCAAGGGGTTAATCAATCTCTCTGGAAGTCTGGTATTAAACCACAAACATAGGTGCACCTGAGCAATCTATCCATGTTTTCTGTCCATAATTATATGTATAATATTGAAACTATGATATTGACGCTGATGGAGTTGCTTTTAATTGTTTGTTTGGAAGCAATTGATAGAATAAGGTTCTGTGATTCTTAATAATTAAAGGGTCTATTCTACAGTTTGTTTCTATATAAGTCATTAGATAGATAGATAGATAGATAGATAGATAGATAGACAGATAGATAGATAGATAGATAGATAGATAGATAGATAGACAGATAGATAGATAGATAGATAGATAGATAGATAGATAGATAGATAGATAGACAGATAGATAGATCGATCGATCGATAGAAAGATAGATGGATGGATAGATAGATAGATATATCGATTGATCTATCAATACATATTCGCGATGGGCATGTACAACATTCTAAAAGACATGGACCGGTTTCGGCTAATCTCAATCTCAACACTCATTAGCATTTCAATAAATATATATATAATATTATATATATATA
>RDPX01000238.1:499984-511394 GCA_003991215.1 Morbakka virulenta | reverse complement strand
TATGTATGTATGTATGTATGTATGTATTTATGTATGTATCTATCTATCTATCTATTTATGTATGTATGTATGTATGTATGTATGTATCTATTTATGTATGTATGTATGTATGTATGTATGTATGTATGTATGTATGTATGTATGTATGTATCTATCTATCCATCTATCTATCTATCTATCTATCTATCTATCTATCTATCTATCTATCTATCTATCTATCTATCTATCTATCTATCTATCTATCTATCTATCTATCTATCTATCTATGTATCTATCTATCTATCTATCTATCTATCTATCTATCTATCTATCTATCTATATGTCCAGCCTAATAATGGAAATTACCTAAAAGCGGTAAAATTCACAAATGTACTATCAGGGACGCAGAAAGGAATAATGGGCATAAACTGCACCAGTATATATCTACAACAGCAAAAGATACCCCGTCTTTTTCATAGAAGAAACAAATTATCACCTCCGCAAATGAGAGGAAAAAAGGACCTATTTCTGTACTTATTTCACTATAGCAATGGCAGTCAAGTCAAATTACTGCACGTTTGTCTACCCATGCTACGTCCTTAACCAAAGCATTTCTGCGCTGTTTCTCAACATATATGCTGAGAGCGGGTCACCCAGGAAAAAGCCAAGGATTTTGAGACAAAAACAATAAATTTCGAAATAATAATTTTCTTATCCTTTCAAATTAGTCACTTATGTAATACTGGAAATTTTCTTTTATGTTTTTATCATTTTATCATATTCGTATTTTTCAAAAAAACATTATTTCTTTAAGAGCTGCGGCTTTGTGCTCAGTGCAGCTGCAACTTAACTGTGATATTTTCCGGGTTCAGTTCAACGACCGTCAAGACTTACTAGTCTCAAACAAGCCAATAGTTTAGGGTAGACAAGGTCATCAAACCAACAACTTTCTCAATGGTACAATAAGTCCCTGGGAAGACAACCATAACTATGAGATATTCCGGGTTCAGTTCAACAACCGCCAAAATGTACAAATCTCAAACAAGCCAATGGTTTTGTGTAGACAAGGTCATCGATCCAACAACTTTCTCAATGGTACAATAAGTCCCTGGGAAGACAACAATACCTATGAGACTTCCGCATTCGATTCCCCGACCGGACAATATTTTCAAATCTCAAAAAAGCTAATGCTTGGTGTCAGCAAGTTAATAGAAATAGGAACTTCCTTCGCATCCTAGTTAGTCCCTTGAAAGATTACCGTTCTGGCCAACTAGTAATAGGTTAAAACAAAAAAAAATTTCTTTCCTAAGGTTTGAGGTTTTCTTTAACTTCAGTTACAATCAAGTACCTTTAAATCTTGAATTGACTGTTCCACTTTCTCTTCTTCTTCCGTTGGCTCGGTCCACGTTTTATGTAAGACCGGTTTTACTCCTCTTTCAAAATGCGGTGTCATTCCAGCATACCTACGGCCTAGGAAGAATATTATGTTCTATAAGTGATTGTTTCACTTTAAGGTCACAGCAATGTTAAACTCCAAATAATTATCGTGATTTTTGGAATGGTTGGAAACTTTGCAAATGCTGGCTTATATGCTGAGATAAAAATGATTCTAAAAAAAGTATTGATACCTTGTAGTTGCCGTAGTCTGTGTTTTTCTATTTCCAGGTAATCCATTGCTAAAGCTTTCTCTTCTCTTTGACGTAATGAAGCTAGACGTACTTTGTCGCTTGCTGTGGAGAAAGTGAAATATGACGATGTAAATTATGCTTCTCCAGACATGCATAAATTATCGGTGTATATACAAGTTGTTACTTTTAAAGAGACAGCTTTAGAACAAACTCACTGGTGAAACTCTGTACAATTTTTTCAAAAATTCTGCTTGCCAATAAGAAACTGCTACAAAACGTTTAAATTTTGGTCCAGCATGAAATTTCGTTTAACACATCACCTTTTTAGGTCTTTCATCCTAAACAAGGCTTGAAGCCACTTTAACACAAAGGGGTTTTTTTATTACTTAAATCTTATTTTCTTTGTATATTTTAATATATTTAATTATTTTATTTCTTCCCTTTCCAAACTTTTCCTCCAAAATCATGTACAAACTCAGTAGTACGCTACTTGTAAAGAAGAAAAAAATGGGTGCATTATCTCTAGGGAGGGATGGGGCCAGGGTTCGACCGCAAACCTCTCGGACACTACTAAAAATCAGCGAATACTGTTATTACAAGAAAATAATAAAACTCCATGCAATACCTAATTTATTCCATAAATTAAATTTATTCTATGTAAGATTTAATTTATTCCATGAGAAATGTCATATTGCCAACTATTTATCTCTTGTAAAAGGAACCGAGTCGAAGGTGAAGCAAAGCTGCCTTGAAAAAAAAAATCTAACAGTGTACTAAATGAAACCTGCAATATTAATTTTATCGCAACTATTATCAAACTACGTAACAACAATACTCCTGTGTTCAATTATTACATTCGTTTTTATTTCATAATCTAAACACAAAGTACCTTGGACGTACTGTTCTTTTGATATTGTCCATTCACACAGGATCTGCGACTTGATCTGCTCTAACATCTTTATATTTCTGTTTATTGTTGAGTAAGCATTTTCTAGTTCCATTGTACTCCAGCAATTTTATGAGGATGTATGTCATATACATACGCTAGCAATTTTTTGAAACATATATCTTAGTCTCCATTATTATTACATTTCTTCCATACATTCAGATCATCAGATATTTAACTTTCTTCGCTTGTGGCAACAGTATAGAATCAGAGGTGATTATCTCATGCAAGTCAACCCTTTACATTATGAAGTACAGAATTCGTTTTGCATAGTCCTACACTTTTTCACCTGAGCTGTCGGAAATACTGGCAAGGCTAGCTGTATTTCCAATCCAGGATTTCAGATAGCACTTTAAATCTGCTTTGGACATTAGTGATTTCTTCGATAAAGCTAATTCCAATTAACTTCCCGTTTTATAACATTAGTAGCATTAAGACATACCACTGTTTTCTGCCTCAGTGAAAAAGTACAATACAAACAACGATCACCTTTAATAGGCTTTTCTCTTCTTTGTTATGGCACCACAGGCCAACATCGGTGTCAGACGTCGGCAATTTTAGATTTGAAAAACTCTCCAGAGAGGCTTTTGTGCCAATATCAGTAAACTCCGCTTTTTATCTCTTCTTAATGTTGACACTTTGCCAGGGTATAATCTTTTCTTGGTCGATAAGGTTTTGTTGCCAAGTAAACAAAAAACTCAACCTTTTGTGTCATGAGAGTTGTATTCAAATTAAGGTAGAATTCAAACTTAAAGTTAAAATCTATTATTATTTTATTACTTCTTCTACTTATATTAGGTTTTTTTCGTTATTGCAACTAAGGCAAAGCTGTCTTTTTTGTGTGATTTGAACGAAAATTATAACTCTCTTTAATTCCATACAACATAAAAGTAGAACTTTCCTCTATCTATTTATTACTTTTACCACTACTACAATTACTATTACAACCTGCCACTATTAATAGTGCAACTACTGCTTCTACTACTTGTACTACTACCACTACTTCTACTACAACAACTACTAATTCTACTTTTACTACTACTACTACTACTACTACTACTACTACTACTACTACTACTACTACTACTACTATGACTACTACTATTACTAATACTACTGTTATTACTACCGCTGCTGCTGCTGCTACAACAACCAGTTTCGCCTCAGCTTCGGGCTATAACGAATTCATATACAAACTTATTTTCTGGAGCCAGTAAACGTAAGAAATATCTCTTTGGGGCAACCGCGTGAGGTGACATTTGTGACAGGGTGGCCAGCCAACATCATTACTATTCTAATTACTATTACAATTACTATTACTTTTACTATTCATATTATAATTATAATTATTATTTCTATAGGTAGTAGTAGTGTTAGTAGTAGCAGTAGTCGTAGTAGTAGTAGTAGTAGTAGTAGTAGTAGTAGTAGTAGTAGTAGTAGTAGTAGTAGTAGTACTAGATGTAGTAGCAGTAGTAAACTGTAATAAAGCTCTTGGTTGATGGCAGAGAAAAGCAGTTTGCCACTGCTCACTGGACATACTGTAGGTTTCAGTAATCATAAACTCTCTGGCTGATGCTCGCCGAAAGGGCAGGGCCATTATTTACATTTAGATCTGGTTTGAGCCTCTGAACTGGCTGCTTTGAATGTGTTATCGCCATCAATAGATGATCTTGGAGCCGGTTTCACTAAGTTAAAAAAAAGCATGGCATCAGACCGGCTATTGTTCTCCCGATGAAAATTGTACCACAGTTCATACGCTCCGCCAGGAATTAAAAGTAGAACTCATTTTAACTGTCCTGCCTAACGCAAATCCGTTATCCTATCTAAACGCCTCACGAGAGATAAACAATTGCCTTCGCCAAAAAAGCAAATAGGCACATTTATTTTTTGAACGTGAGGAAGTTGTGCAGTGGGGTATAAACATTACTTTGTTGCTAAAGATAATGTTGTTGTTGTTGTTCTTGCTCTTTCGGGTAATATTCATCATGGACGGGGGTTGAAACGTCTTCTAACTGCAAATTACTTTGCGTCAAAAAAAAGTATTACTCCGTTAGCTTTCGTTACCTAGCCGTTATCTCCAAATAAATTGTAAATTTTACATATTTAAACATTTTTATTCATTTCATAAATCTTTAACGTATTTGCTTGCAGGCGAGTCTCATAAGAAGTTTCGGTCTTGTCCAAGACAAAATGGTAAGTTTGGACAAAATTCTTCTTGGTCAACTAAGCCGAATTGATTTAGCTGTTCTACCATCACCGGCTTTTCCACAACAGACACAACCTTTTTCGGTAAAATAATTTTCCATAAGATTTATCGTTGATTTTTTATTACATTCCTCTGTAAAATTTCTTCTTATTTTGGCGCCCTTTTTCCAAGAGTAAATTGAACCGTAAGAGGAAGAAAATAAAATGAGGCGGCTGTTCTTAGAAAAACAAGTCTCTCCTCTCCGCTCGGTTTGAATCTGCCTAGCGAAAAACCGGCGTTAGGGCAGTTTTATATTGTATCATGAATGACGAGTAGTCATTCCTTTCCGCCCGGCTTCAATTCGTCAAGTGGAAAACCGAAGTCAGGGCAGCTTTAAATTGTATCTTAAATGACGTATGGTCTCCCCCCCCCCCCCACACCCACACACACACCCGGTTTTAATCCGTCCAGTGGCAAACGGGCGTTAGGGAAACTATTTGTTTTACCTTGAATGACGAGCAGTATAACGTGAATGACACGTAGTAAAATACTTCCAACTGAGGACACTTTGATCTGCCAAGAAATTGACAGCAGCTCTAAGGTACTTTGGGCGTTGTCTTATTAAATAAAGTTACCAAGAATTTATTTTTTTACAACGCCAAACAGTGTCAAAAGCACATATAATTTATGTTACGCCTACATCTAAACACATAGAAATTAAGGCAAAAGCACTTGACATCACATATAAAATCCAATCCATTTACAAAATTAATTATAGATACTTTTGCCACTTTATTCTGCTAGAACAGTACTTCTTCTTCTTCTTCTTCTTCTTCTTCTTCTTCTTCAGGTGTCGGATCTGGAAAAATGTCGGCGATCACGGCACTTCATTAATTTCTCCGTTCCGATTCTCTCACTAGACATATATTGTCCTGCTCTTCTCTGTCGCCCCTTTGTTCAGACTTTCTAACTATGTTATTCTCTGTCGTCTTCTGCTTCTTTTACCTTCTATTTTTCCAGTCAAAACTAGATGGTAAAGACCTTTATGTCTATTTAGGTGTCCCACTAACTGCATTTGTTCTTTTCTATCAAATTTTTCTATGTTTCTGTCAAAGGTTGTTACATATTGGTTTTCTTCATTACATTTTCATTAGATTTCTTTTCATTCCACGTGATTCTTTAGAGTCTTCTTATGCGCCATATTTCAGCTGCCTCCAGTTAATTCTCTATATCTTTACTTATTGTCCACCATTTGCTATCTAACAGAAGTATTTACCAGAGAGCGTCTAAACAACTCTTAGTTTTGTTGAAATTATTATATTTCTGTTTTTTTAGGATTGGATTGATATTGTTTAAACTATCTTTTGCCAAGGAGATTCTCTGTTTTATTTCTGTTATACATTTGCTATCAGATGTAATTATATACCCTGAATATTTAAACTTCTATACTTGTTTCATTGCTTGCCTTTAATCAGAAGACTGTAAATATGGTTTATTGCATTATTAAATATTAAAATACACTCTGTTTCCTTAATATTTAGAGATAACTGCTTTTTTAAGTTTGCTTTCAGTCACAACAGTATCCAGTAGCAACTAAAGGATTTTTCCGAATCTGCCATGAAAACTGTCATCAGCATTTTTGATATTATTTATGTTTTCTCCATTTACTTTAAGGCAGGGACTCTCTTCTATATTTCAAAAGCTCTTTCACTAGATATGATAAGCGATCTGGTGACACAACATAGCCGTGCCTCACTCCTCTTTTGATATTTCTATACCCACTGTATTCTCCATTAATTCTTACTGCAGCAGTTTGGTCCCACTGGAGATTTTCTATAATTCTCAAGTCCTTTCCATCTATGTCTTCCTCCCCTAATATATTGATATTGAATAATTATACATATTTAACTTTATCGAAGGTCTTTGAATAATCAATGAAACATATATATATATAGATCTTCCTGTGCGTCGGTGCATCGCTCCATCAATCACCACCACCAACCTCACCATGTAACTCGCATTTAATGTTACCATTAACGGTTTTATTACTTTTCTTCTATTCTATTCTATCTGATTTATTCCTGACTGCGCTAAATCTATCTCCCATTTTCACAATACATTATCACTGGGGAACTGTGGTGGGTGGTATAAAAATAACAGTCTCAAAACTTTTAAATCTCAGATTGCAGGGCAACGATGTGCTTCATAGGCATAGCATAAAATCACCTAGAAATAGTGTCGGTGAAAAACTCCTGATGGGAGAAGAGTAGATATCCCATCAGCACACTTTTTCAAGCTCTATTTTCACTGAATTTACATTCAGGTAGGTACAACTGATTTATCTTGTGTTTCAACCCAAGAAAGTGACAGCTAACTTTCTTCTGAATTCTGCAAACATCAACCTATAGCAACATAGTCTTTTCAGCATAAAGAATTACGCTAAAGAGGCTACAAGTTATGCAGAAGGCCTCGTATATGTTGCGGTGGATGCTTGACCAGAGCGTCACAATTTTAAGTTATCAAGCTAGCAGTACGAATACTAATATGCTGTTCAATGTACGTTTCACCAATGGCAATGGCATATGGATCAATTGTAATTTTTGTAACTGTTATATTGCAAAGGATGGCTCACCATGTTAATCGCAGCGGTTTTGTATGAACGAAGATGTAGAAACCTGGGTAGCTGACGTAGGAAGTAACGAAGGAAAATTTAGCGTAGCATTCTTATTGTCAACTTCTTCGAATCGAATGTTAATGTCAAAATGTCATTGGAGATAAACAGATGGCAAAGTATGGCAAACACCACTAAAAACATTAGAATCATTAAATACGGTTCCATATGTCAGTCGTTGCGGTTCTTGGGTGAGAAAATGAGGAAAGCAGTCGTAGTAGAGAATGACCTAGTAAAAGAACTACTAACCTTTCGTGAAAGGGCAAAGGGCCTTACAGTAAGCATGAACGTAGGGTTACTTTTTTTCTGCGTCATCTTACATTACACCCACACATCTTTCTGGGAAATTTACTTGAATGAATTGTGAATGATGGTAAGTTTAATGTCCTTGATTATCTTTTTGTCGATCTCACTATTAACATCCTTGGAGTTTATGTTTTGACTCTATGACCAAGTTCAACCACATTGTCAACTGCAGGAACAAAACTCATAATTCCAGACTCAGACAAATTTGCCAATTTATGCTTTTCAGCCACTCCTTTCAAATGATCATATGTATACATGCTAAATGGTAAATCATCTTTACATCTTGGTCTTTCTAAAAGATGCCTTATTCTTGATTTCAAGTCCATGTGATCACCTCAGAAAAAGCTGCTCTTCTCCAAACAGTATATATGGAGACATTCTTTTAATGAAACATGACATAAGTTCATTGCAATAATACCCTGCTCATTATTGAAAAGAAAACAAATGACAACAACACAGAAAATTAAAGGAATTTAAAGGTGAATTATTTGCAATAAACTATACAGAAAAGTACCGCATCGTACAGTCTTGTTAGCAGACAGCTTCATTTTTGTTTACCTTGCAACGGTATGAATGGTTCTCCAGTAGAAATCCAAACATCCACTGGTATTCTAATATCCATTTTCTCATACAACTGTTTTGTTTCAAACTCGACAGTTGTCTCGTCCAGATCGGCAAATGACACATGCTTTTCACGTATGTCGTCTTTCTTCTCGTCATCTTCTTTTATCCAGGCTCTTTCAGGTTGACAGTTGGGATCCTCCAGTACATTTTCATTCTCAACCGAATCGGACCGTGTGTACAAAACATGCGCAGAAGGATCCATTTCAGTGTCACCATTCAAGGATCCAGAGGACGTCTGTTGATTAGACTTTTTCTTTCCCTGTCAAATAAAAAGTAAGATTCATATTACTTCTTACCTCGTCTAAGAACCAGAGCTTAAATTATATCAAGAAGAACAAATGATAAAAGCTATCTTAAGACAAATAAAATATATATATAACTATTATTGTATAAAGGTATAACTAAAGGAAAACAAATATAAATAACTAACCATAAAAGTGCCTTGACAAAATTTCATAATTATAAATAATAAGTAACAGGAACAAATATCAACAAAAAGCAATACAAAATAATATTTAAATCGGTAACACTATTAAAGGTATGAGTCTTTATATGAGTATTTTCCGCATTATAATTACCATATGAAAATAGTCAAACTGTACAAACACAAAAACGTTTTAAGAGATGCTTAAAATGCTTGTGGAATTTTTTTGCTCTTGTTCTGTCGATGTTAAAGCAAAACAAAATTAAAAATTAACAAAGGAAAACTAGAAGATGACAAGCTGTAGAAACTAAGGCAAAAATGAGCAAGGCGGGGCTTTTAAACAAAACACTGGTAGAATATTTATTAGGTGTAAGTGTGAAAAATGTTCCCATTCTTAAACATACTAAAAGTTCGAGCTGAGTATGTGTAAACGAACGAGTGAGTAAACGAGTGCGTGAGTAAATGAGTGAGTGAATGAATGAGTGAGTGAGTGAGTGAGTGAGTGAGTGAGTGAGTGAGTGAGTGAGTGAGTGAGTGAGTGAATGAGAGAATGCGTGAGTGAGGTGAATACGGAAGCGTTTGTGTGGGTGTGTGTGAGAGAAAAACAGAGAGACAGATATAGAGTGAAAAGCACAGAATAAGAGGATGAACCCTTTTAAGAGACCAAAAGGTTCATCAAGGGAGACACACACAGAGACACCGAGAGACACAACACAAAGAGATACACACAGTTCAACTGAGTCAAATTTGTTGTCGAAATACTAGCATGTAAACATTTCGAATTTGACAGAGCTTTCTGATTTAGCTCTTTATTTTCCAGTCCGTCTCATTTACTAAGATATTCGTGTCAGTTTGTTACTTAGCATTAAGACACCTGTAAGTGGTATTCATATATAATGCTATTTTAACAATGATGATATTTTCCTAACCAGCATTTTTTCAAATCCAGTTATTCTCACCCCATAATAGCAGTGAGTTTAAATGATACAAAACTAAAAATATAACGGGTGCTTCAAATAATTCATGACAACTTGAACAACAAAGTACAGTACAATGAACGCCAAGATAACGTCCTGTGACTTCTTCTCGCACTACAACCAGCCCCATCATCATTAACATCACAATTACCATAAACAATAGCATGGTGATCCCAACTGCCACTAATAAACCAACTTTACTCGCTACCATCAACCCCGTTATCATCCAAAGTAAAATCTTTCAAGAATGTGTTTGTATTTCATTGTTATTTCAAAATTGATAATCATTAATTATTCCATTGATACTCCTTTCCTTTAAACTTCAATCTTCTGTCGCGAATATAAGATAACAACTATCTAACCAGATATTCTTCCATAAAAAACACGATAGTTTTTAACCTTTTCATCATTTCAACATGTTTCGGTATTCGCATACCTTCTTCAGAATGTATATAAAATGTACAAGAAATATCAAGGCATTTTATACTAATCAAAACATCATAATTCAGTGTTACAGAGCATAAGTAACAATACACAAGAGATGTTTTGATTAGTATAAAATGCCTTGATATTTCTTGTACATTTTATATACATTCTGAAGAAGGTATGTGAATACCGAAACATGTTAATGATGAAAAGGTTAAAAACTATCGTGTTTTTTATGAAATGTTTATCTATATTTGTGCTGAATCGCAATTTTAGATATTTTTTCACTTTTATAGCGTTAAAACATTACTAAAATGCAGTTATCAAAAAAGGATATACCTTATTTTTTGTTCCAGTAGTAATGTTCTGCTCACTTTGTCCTTTGAAGTACAATTCTGGGTAATAAGGCTGAAGCAATTGACGCATATCTGTTATCATTTCACCATCGACTGTAAACATCCTTCTGGCTGCTTGATGCAAAGAAAGTCTGATTGTACACTGATCCAGAAGCTACAATTAACAATAGGATATTTCAAACCAGTATACGTACGGCTCATCAATGGAAGGAAATATATAAAAACAGTATTTAATGAGATTTACAGGTTTATTCTTTTTTTAATTTCACTACGACATGGGCTTTGCAATCCTAAAGAGAAAAAAAAGAAGAATCAGGACTTTTGCATTAAACATTCTGAGGAAATATGCTTTTTATTCAATTGGTACTAAAACATCTTATGAATCCAATATCAAATTATCCCAGTAAAAAACATGTTTCCTTCAGTTATAGTTCTGAAACTGCAAGGGTTCAACCTAGCAACTTGTTATTCAAAACTTGCAAAGCACAGGCATACAAAAAAGGATAGTCACTTGAACTCAAGGTTAAGATATGTAGGGAAAAAATGGAATCTAGGAATAAAAACATTCTCCTTTTCTCCAACCAGTCAGTGGTCACAGTAGGATGGGAGTGCATCTATCAGAGGTTTAAAAGTCAAGTTTTCTCTTACCTGACAGAAATAAACCAGGGAATGTAAAAACCTTGCCTTTTTAACATTACGTTTAGTTCTACTTATAGAATTTTCTGCATTTCTTTAAAGTCCCATATATATATATATATATATATATATATATATATATATATATATATATATATATAGTACATTCGATTCGGTTAACCGTATTAGAGTGCTCGATACATAAATGCAGAGCGTAATAAAAGATATAATAAGTTGGAAAGAATAAAAAAA